>CM062804.1:1255909933-1256139244 GCA_031772625.1 Pinus tabuliformis
TATTTAAGCCATGTATGCAAAGTTGTCATGAGCCAAATGTGAGACCTGTCACCCAAAGTTAGGGAGGTTGCAGATTCAACTATCTTGATCCCCTGTCAGTTAAGTACCCTGATTACGACCACTTCTTTATCAAATTTACCATCCATGGATCGTGGAAAAGTACTTGAATGGTTTTTCACGAGGTGTTCTCCTAAGAAAAACAATAGTCATGAGGTTTCTTTGGAAAAGAAAACAAATATGTGTATATATATTTAGATATGTAAGATATGTAGGTAGGTAGATAGATAACATTGTTTTATAGCCCTAGTGGTTAGTTCAAGTGATTTGGCATGCCATGCCGAAGCTATAATGACCACAAGGATCACAAGGCATAATCCACTTGGGTCCCTTGAGGGTTGGCACATGTCTACCAACAACAGAACACCATCCACAAAATGTTAAGAAACTGTTGGAGGGTTTTCCCAAGGAAGTTTTATATGGAAAAGGTGATATTATCATCATTTATATCAATACTTAAATAAGAGTTTTATCAACAAAAGAAAGGGAGAAATAACATGCAAGGGGAAAATAACACTCTATTGTTCTCTTAATTAGGCTTATATTGGAGAACCTAGAGGCAATGTTGCACATGCTTGGAACCTGTTATTACATTTGGGAGTGTCAAAGTAAGGCTTATGTTTATTTTTGCTTATATTGTCTTTTGATAATACAACTACTACAATTACAATCCTCTAGTGAGTTATCACTAGCATAGTCCCAAGTGGCTCTTTATGGGGAGAGGATGAAATGTGCAATGCCCTCCATCTATAGCTTAATGTCACAATATGGAGAATTTCTCAGCTTGTATTCATCTGTAGTACAACTACAAACTATCTGAGAGTTCTTTTATATTTTGAAGGCATTCTAGAGTCTGGTTCTCATCATCAAGATCCTGACTTGCAACTAATAGAATGTAATGTTATGACCTGTTTGCATTATGCATTTAAAAAACATGGATACATAGTTTTCATAAGACTCATTCCTTTGAAAATATTTGGAAGGGGATTTTCCAAAGAAACACACAATATTTTTTGCAAATATATATAATATTGCATATATTATAACATTGGAAATTTGTTTGTCTTTTATGCAACCCTCTTTATTGTGCTCTGAATATTAGGTGTTTGACTCGTAAAAAAAATACAATTTACGACTTTTGATCATATCAAGCAATCAATTGCAAGTGTAACCTAATGCAATATCTCTTTCTGATAGTTACTTTTGCACCAAACTAATGCCAAAAACATTACATGATATACAAGTAAATAAGGATTAACTTAAAGCTAGGGAATCATACCAATGGACACTTAAAAGAAAGATCTATGTAATTCACATTATTGACCTAGTAATTATCCCTAAGATTCTCCACAACATGACTAGAGAACATGTACGACTAATGAAAGAAGGAGAATGAAATCCCTTAAAAGTATAAACACATTGCTTTGGTATATAAGGCTCACCTTGCTATCTTAACTAATTGATCATGGTTATCGTGCCCCATAAAAAAATGGCTCCTTTTGAAATATCTGCAACAATAAATAAAGCAATAAAAATTAATAAGCAAAACCATATATAAAACTTAAAATAGGGAAAGTTACTCATGCAAAGAATTTGTATGAATAATTAATGTGTTCTCTTAAAAATATTTTGTTGCTTACCATTCCAGCAAACCTACAACCAAGGCTCCACATATCCAGAGAATAATCATAATCTTGAAGGTCAAGAATAAGTTCAAGACCTTTGAAGTAAATGATACATAGAGATGCCTCACTATTACTTGGCTACCCATTTGAACATAGAAAATACTAGATCATAGAAATATCCATCTTCTAATTCTTTCTCCTTAACACACAAAAATGTGTTCCTAGTTCTTACCAAAGTTCTGAGTACCAACATGGTCAAGAAAAGATGAAAAAGTGCAGGATACACATCTCAGAGTATTCAAAATATGATAGAACAAGAACATAATAAAGAAAACACATATCCAGAGAAATGTCAGTGTCCCGAAATTAACAAATTTTTAAATGGTAAATATTATTATTAACAAGGGTTCAACCAACCAAAAAAATCAATAACTTCACAATAGATCTGAAGGTTCAACCACATAAAATACATGATTGGGAGCAACAAGGCTCATAATTCCTTGGGAATTCATAATTTTATTTTTTATTTTTCCTTTTGACTTATAGACATGTTCAATGAGGCCAACAACTAGCTCTGACTGGCCAATAAAGTTACATAACCTTCAATAAATGTTTTGATGCAAATATAATAAACTGGAGGGTATGAGCACAACTCATGGACCCATTGTAAATAGTAGGTATATTCAATTTCCTATAAACCATAGTAAGGAAAAAGCTTGCCTTTTGTGGACTATAATAGCGCTTTAATTTAAGGCATGTATCCAAATAAAAATCAAGACAATGGAAAACAAGATACAACAATGAAACTTAAGGAATTCATAAGGTAACTGAAGATTTGCAATTCTTGAAATAATACTTACTTGAAACTTTCTTTGTAAAGGACCACTTTATAGTAAAGGGGAAAATGCTAAAAATGTATCAAGGAATTAGTTGCAGACTTGAAAATCAAAGCTTGATAAGGTGTGGAAATAAGCATGTAATCAATAACTAAAATTGTCCAAAATTCTAAATTTCTCGTTGCCTGCAGTGAGTTAAATTCTTGGCAATCCCAAGTCAATGGTGAGGAAAAATTGGGCTAGTTACTGTTAGTATCTCATATCCTAGGTGTTGTATTTTTACCTTGTTTACTCAATAGTTGATTCTTCTTCCTCGTAGCGCACTTATAACAAAAGATCCATGCCTCAATATATGTTTGCAGCATTGATAACAAATGAAGCTAGGCATTGCAATAGTTTGCTTTAGGAGGAGTGTTGTTTTTATGTCTATAATTTTGTAGGGTGCAGAAGCATGCATGCATGATCCATCATTAGTTAATTTCCCATTTTAGATTTAGAGAAGTCCCAATTATCTATGAGCAAAGTGCATGTTGCAGGGCACATGTCCCAAGAAGCATGTATATTATGTTGTCGTCAGTTCAGAGGCTCAGTGCGTGCATCCAATGACCTAGTATTCTCCAAATGAGCACACTATTTCTGGAAGCATTATCCATGCATGAGGGTGCACTCACCTAGGAAATTAGGGTTAGGTTTTAACACCATCACCTAGGTTGTATCCCCTAGATTTTTGTAAAAACCCCCATCCACCCAACTGAGGGACATTACCCCAAAACTTTGACTCCAATGCCATAAATTTAACATTTCTTGAGCCTATGTGGGAGGGTAGTTCAATGTCTTCTCTAAAGCCATTTTCAGCAATATTTTCCTTGGAAATACTTTGCTATCTTTGGCACATGAGAACCAATCACTTGCATTATGGAACATTACCTCTCCTGAAGCATTACCTTATTGTAAAAGGATTTTGGCTCCAGCGAGTCCTTAAAATTTCATAAGTACATTATGTTAGAACAACAAGACAATAGTGAGTCGAAACATGAAATTTGATGAGAAGGCTTAGTCCTCCAAGTCTTAGGGACATCTTGGGAAGGTTAAGGAGGGAGAGACAATTATTGTTCCAAATTCTTCTCCACAGATTTGAGGGAAATCAAATTTAGATCAGCAAAGTTCCAATGCAAACACATAGCATGCATTGCACACCCACACATTGCACAAGACACAGGAGAAATTTGGAGCTGCAAAGACTTCTTTTCAAGTGAGTCATCCTCCTCATGAAAAACCACAAGATTTTAAAGGGAATGAATGGAAACAATGATTGAACCCAGGTGGTTGTAAAAGATAAATCATGTGGGTAACAAGAGTAGATAGAAGTACAATGCGAGATTCATAGGCTGAAGATTATCAAAAAGAAAGGTTACCTCTAGTATTTGGTGAATAACCAACCTCATATTTTCTTTTTTCTTTGTAATAAATACATTGAGCCAGTTCAAGGAAAATTCACTCAACTACTACAAAGCATTTGCTTCACTATTTGAAGGGCACATTTCATTATCAGTTAAGGTATGTTGAGGATGGAAAATTGATGTTGCATAGCTTTGTGAATTCAAAATAGCAAGGTGATGCTAGTGCTAGGAAGAGACACTGGAGTTCTCATTACCATGACCACTGCTCCCTTCTTGAACTTATCTTCCATGAAATGGTACCAAATGTTGATATGCTCACAATGATCGTGAATGTTGATATGACACTTGAGTTCTCATTACCATGACTCAAAACAATCAACCTCACCACAACACCATCATGTCCAACAAATGAAAGGCTTAGATTAGAAGAAGGTAGCAAAGTTAGGCTCAAATGCAAAGTAAAACAAGAAAGAAATCCTCAGTACATGCTATTGAAGATATCAATTATTTTACATCACAATTTAAATGCTCAAAAACAAAATTTCTATGCATTGAGCCTCTTACAAACTACGAACTGGATGAACAGCCTAATAAATATCATCCTCTCTTTAACCATCAATATTTTCATATAAGGCTAGATTCCCTAAATATATGAATGCTTGTTCCAAGTTGTTTCTTCTTAACATACTTTTCAGCTGCAAGATAGACAATACATATACCAGTAAGCAGAATGAATAGGATGTGAATAGCTCAATGCAACATAATCAACATGGAAAACATGGACTTGGCATCTCTGAACCAAAGATTCAGTTTCCATGAAATGTTCTCAACCTCTATGGTGATCTTAGATGCCACACAGACAAACAAATAAAAATGTACAATCAAGTGCACATATGAAAGGGAATTGAAATTTTAGCTCTGCAAATTGATTTAGTTAGTTAACAGACATTTTGTTTTGTTTTTAAATGAAATGATTTTATAACATGAAGGAAGTCCTAGAACATAAGTAAAATCATTTCCTATAAATAGTTATAAGACCATGATTAATTAAATTGTGGGAATTTTCAAAGAAAATACAAGTTACAAACTTACAGTATCACATAATGCCAACATATAATATATATCATTTGTCTTGGAATGAACTCTAACAAGATGCAACATTTCATGATTTCCGATATGTGATACCTTAAAAAAATCTATATAATGCAAACATATAGTATATCCCATTTGTCTTGGAATGAACTCTAACAAGATGCAACATTTCATGATTTCCATTATGTGATACCATAAAAAATCTATCTACCACTACTTAGTCAAGAACTTCATATTTCCAGGGAAAGTTCTGTATGGATTTAATTGTCTTAGATACTAAGACAAATTCATTCCAATTAATAGACATGATGTGGAGATGCAATAAGCACTTTTACTTTGATACCTATATAATTTCAATAAAGAATAATCTAGCAAGAATAATCACTATACCTTAAATAACATCTCCCGAATCATTCACCTCTGTATAATTTTGTGGCTGCCAAACTTCAAAGTTGAAGCTGACATTATCAACTAGAACCTCATAACATACATAACATGGAAAGCGAGGAACAATCATTCCAAAGAGGCTCTAATCAAAGTAGCATGCTAAGCCCTTAATAGATATTCATTGAAAGTTGATCTATAGTTCCCCACTTCTCTCAACCTTGAGTCGGAAGCAAGCCACTCATAAATGGTGTAAGAGAGGGAAGATCAAGGATGGAATGAATTCTATGAAGCTATCCAGAGATGTGTTTCATTGTGTTCCTTCCTTTCCATTGTAGCAGACTGGCAGTAGCCAACAGACCATATGGACTATCACTATGGGAAGGCTAGAAAATTAAAAAAAATAATGATAAAAATTAGTGCCTAAAATAAGACCTTTGACAGATTATCTTTATTTTAACAAGAAATTTATAAACGTAGCAACCATTTTACACACACCTACATGACTTCAAGTGATATAGTTGTAACTGTCTCTCTAAACCAGTCACTAATGCAAATGGAAAGTCATTGCAATCTTGATTATAATGCCAATTGAAACAGGTTCAATACAACATTAACATTTTTAGACCCTTATAATAACCAAAATTGCGATCAATAATGACGTTTTCTCAAGAGTAGATAAGAACGAACTTGAATTTAGTAATCACCTAAGCTAACCAGATTAACCTAACAACTAATCATACAATATTACATAAAAATTTACATACTCAACGCGTGAGATAAACACAACATACAAAGTTTAGATAACAACTGAAACAAATCAACCCACCTTAACAATAAAAATACAATCATAAGATGTGCAAAACAATGCTTCCTGAATTTGTTCCAATTAAGAATTATCAAACTACACATAAATCAAAACAACTCCCAAAAGAATCAAGAAGCAAATCAGCAAGGGAAACTCCCTATAAAACTTCACGTTTGCTACAACTGTAATTCAACTACAGATAAGCCATGGTAAAAAATCATGATGAAATCTTTTTGCAAAACAATTGTCTAACAATTTTAGAAGCTTCTATACTCACATGCCTCTCACTTTATTGCTAGTGATGTAGATATGAATCTAGCACTTAATAAAATATGTTGGGTAAATAATTCAAAAATAAGGACAACTCCTAATCCACATTGCAATCTTTCAAAATGCTTCCAATGATACATGGCTCAGGCAGTGTACATGGGATTGGCTGACTATAACAATACCAACTCCAGTTGGCTTAAGAGTCAGTAGTCGACTCAATCTAAGTCATATGAGTGTGTTAACACATAATCCTGTGAGCAGGACAGATAAGAAAATGAAACTTAGAAAAAAAAAAAAAAAAAAAAAAAAAAATCTAAAAAAACAAAAAACTAAAAGACAAAGCAAAAAATAAAAATAAAAACAAAATACAAAAAAAACAAAAACAAAAACAAAAAAACGAAAACAAAAACAAAAAACAAAAACAAAAAACAAAAAACAAAAAACGAAAAACCTATGTTGCTTCGGGGCATATAACTGCCTCATCACTTCCTTAAAAAGGATGTACCTGCCAATCTCGCATTTCAGGGAACATTGGGACACCTCAGAAATATTCTAATTTTCTCGACGAGGTCACTCGGAACTTTAGAATGTTTAGCCCACACTCAAACCATTATGGTCCAGAAATCAAGAACATTTAAGAGACAGTCCTCAAGTCCCTAAAAACTTCAGGGTTGCCTCACATTGTGTTGACTTATGATGGTTCAAAAAACAAACTAAAATAAAAATAAGGTCCATGTGGGACACAATTGGTAAATCCATAAAAACTAAGAACCCTACTCTAATGCTCAATTTTCTCATTCCACTTATTGTTCCAAATTCACTCTCATAGAGCTAACAAATTTCCCCTTCATGTTGCCTACAATTTATGTTTAGATCCACTTCTCACATTACCTCACTCACTCTTGTCTTACATGGAATCAACCTTACCTTTGCAAAGAATTGAGATGAAGTTGCCTCAACAGTTTAAACCTAATTGCGGTAATCTCTCTAATTCTACCTATGAATGTAGCCCAAAAGCTTCAGAGAGATTACCAATGCAAAAAATAGATTGGATGGGGGCCTTGGAGTGTTGTAGACTGAAGTGCATTGACCAGACTTCCAGGTTCTTATTGTTTTTTTATAGTTACCACAGTTTTTGTTGGTTAAATCAGTGGTTTTCAAATCCATTGATGTTTGCACAATGACAACAAAGGCTATCGTTTCTTTCTTTTTGTGCATTTCTTCCAAAATCTCAACAAAAATCGAAATAGAGGGCACCTCTCTTCCCTCTCCTACAGACTAACTGCAACATTGATAGAGACAATTGAATACGATGTTTGTCAGAAAATTATATGAATATTTGTATGCTTTATTTTATCTCATCTACACTGAAATCATTTTAGAAGTTGAATACTTTGCATGAATGCATGAGCCTCAAATAGTTTTTCCATGCCATGGATGAATTTCCCTAAACACCTAAAGATCAGATTCAACCCTTCCTCTCCATTCCAAACTTCGTTCTAAAATAAAAGTCACCATTTCCAAAGATGAGGAGATACAAGTAGAGGAGTGCTAATAACCTCTATTGCATCAATATTTTTCTTCTTGATATCAGCAGCAGAGTGCCGATATGTGAACTTTGCCAAAGAAGTCACAAAAACATCTAATTGTGCTTGCATACACATGACAGAGATACATGAATTGCATTATGGAAAACTTCAAGGCACTCGTATATAACCACCTCATCGTCACTTTGGTCAAGTGGAACACTAAATATTGCTAGCATTGTAAACCAGCAAACCTCCACCATGAATCTTCAAATTACCACATATGTAGCAGCATAATACACATACCTGCAACTACCACAACAAGAGTTTGATTGCATTTTATTCAGAAGACTTAATCTACCATAGATCGTTGCATCATAACATTCTTAAATTCACATACTTAGACTTGTGAGACTTTTCCTTAAACTAATCTTGCATGTGACGAATAAGATCATCACTCGTTTCTAGAGATTTTTCTTCCCCCCTTTTACAAATTACAATATTTAGTATACTATCTAGATCTAGGATTCTGTTTGCATTTATGGGAACTTTATTTTATGGCTTAAAATTATCATCTTCATCTTGATTTCATTTTTCACAATACGGTCATACAAGGATCCCATATAGCCATCTGCTAAATCTTTTCCATCATTTATACCTCCATTATTCCCTATGAAGTCTGCCTTTGACATCTACAATAACAATGCAAGTTAGGAAACAGGCATTTGGACAAAGGATGATCCCAAAATAATTTGAAATATGATGATCCAGGAGAACTTCCAACTAATTGCACATATGAAAAAGGCATACCTTATACTTCACTATTGGATTATGTGCATCAGTGTTGAACATGATCAAAGAGTATGCAAGCACATAAACTGTGTCTATGCTAGTGAAAACCTTTGGGTTGTGTTGACGGTGCTGGACCCGCCAACATGTCATGGGATATCCCCGGTAAGAAGTCCCAATAAGACCTCAGACTGTTTGGTATAAGATTCCCAACAGTGGGTCGTACGGTAATGCCTTAATTGCGGTTTCACACAGAGGAAAGTAAGATGTCCCTGTTGATAGAAAGGGTGTGACATATGTAGTAAGTCAAGGAAGGTGCATGAGCGGTTCTAACACACGGAGGGTGAGGTGAGTGCACCCCTTGGAAACCTGTGATAGCATAGAGTTAAGAAGGGAACACACGAGAAAAGATGCATCACAACATGGAAGGCAAGTAAGCTAGCAATCCAAAGTGATGGTTAAACCAACAACACATTTCAGAAAGATTCATACATACATATACAGAAATAACTACACATGCACGCATAAAAAAACAGATACATATATCATTTAGAGTACTCAAGGTATCTGAAATAAAATACAACATATGCATGAAACGTGTTGGCTCTGTTATATTAAGAAGTGTAAGTTCCAGTCATACAATACATCCATGTCCAACCACTAGTTCCGACAGCGGAATGTTACAACCACAACTGCCTGCTCCTCCAAAGAGATATACTAGCTCTGCGTAGTGGAGAAGCCAAGGCTCATTACAATACTGTCCAAGCTTTCTCTAAGATACTCCTATCAGAAGCTTGGTTGACCAAAAGCATATACAATGAGTTATGAGGGACTATTTATAGCAAAGGGTGGGGTGACCCTTAACATTCCCCTTTGTGACATTTCATCTACCCTAATGACTCTTCATCTACTCTATGACTATTACATCCAACTATCGAGACTTGAACTTAAACTTGACAAGACGTTACATTACAATGCACATGTACCCATGTGAGACAAAATTGCTTGAGAAAGCCATGCAAGAAATCACTATGTGTTATAGACATTTTTGTGCCTCGCATCATAGAGCATGGAATGTCAATAATTACAGGGATCCTCAGTCCCTAAACATGTTGTTCTTACCCCTAAAAGAACAAGGTCATCAAACAACAACACTTCCAATCAGTTCTCCACCTGAAAACACTTCAAAACAGGCTTATTTTGGATCATGTCAGCTGCTTAACTGAGCTTCTGCGCTGTAATGCAACTGTCCCACTCTGTACCTGCGCTGGAAGTCAAAATTAATGAAGGCTACCTACGCTGGGCGAGATTGGCCAAGTGGCACAGTCATCCTGCAAGGTGTCAACTGCCCAGGAAGCTTCCAAACTGACACTTGGTTCATGAGATTCGCCCTGTGATGAGTAAGAGGTACTTGATCACCATGTGTAAGCAAGGATCTCCAAGTGGACTCAAGAACTGAAGATTAACTGAAGAGGGAGAGGACACTAGTCAGCTCTATGCCAGCCTCAAGCTGACTCATCCTCTCTTCTTCTCTCCTATATATAGAGCTCTTCTATGAGGTCTAAAGAGGCTGGAATTTTGTGTAAAGCAAGGAGGTGCTGTTGGATTACAGTTAGAGATATTGGGTGATTGTTTTACTAGAGGTGAAGAGGAGAGTTCTTGCTGCTGGGGAGGTGCTGCTGGATTGGAGCCATCATTGGTTGTAACTTTCTCAGAACCCTGTTACTTCTATCAATAAAGTTTTGCATGTTCTCCTATATACTTGTATTGCATTGATGTATTGTATTTACATGTATATTTGATTCACTCTAATCCATGCATCAGTTATGAGTACTTGTATCTTGTAGTTTCCTCTCTCGTTTTGTGCAGGGCTTGTGTGTAGCTGGACCGACAAAGAGAGCAAGGAACTGGGAACAAGAGACAAAGAGAGAGGATCAAGATCGACTAAGCGAAGGATACCAGGTTGGTTGATCATTTCTTCCCCCTCTCTGTACTTTCATAAAGGAAAACATCAAAGCTTTACTTTCAGTTGTTGCTAAAGACTGTCACCTTTAGAGTAGGGATAGGGTCATCCGCATCAGATACTTTTCCCCACAACAAACTGGCGACTCCACTGGGGAGCCTAGTATCTTGTTGGTGTTTGTAGTATTTTGCTATTCATTTCTTGAAGAAAAGAGTACCAAATCGAAAAGCTTTTGACTATATCAAAAGCGAAGTAGAGGGACTGCTACTCTTGCTCATTTGTTGAGCAAATTCAAGATTTGAAGAGCCTATCTACAAAAGACTCTTTACTCTTTGTGATAGATCTTCATCCTCTTGATCATCCCTTAGCCTGTACTTGACCTATAGCTTTTTATTTCAGCAAAAACAGTGCATTTTTGAGCTTTTTATGACCCGGAATTTTTTGTAGACGAAACTCTCGTGAGTCAGTGCAGGCTGTCCACAGGCAGTCTGCATTACAGCGCAGGTACTCCCTTCGGGAACTGCGCTGAGAGTCAAACTGGCAGACTAGAACCTGCGCTGGTCCAGTTAGCCATTGTCTTCCTGAGGTTTCCCACTGTGTCTGAGCACTGTTTTCACTGTTATTTTGCTGCTGATTGCTTGTCATTGTACTTGCTGTAAACCAACTTTCCTTGACATTATTCCACCTCAGTTGTGTGATGAAACTGTGATTGTTCTTTCAGTATTTCTTGCTTCAGTTACAGTTTCCCATTGTGAAAAGCAAACCAGTATAGCTGTGACCTCTTAAATCCTGAACTGTAAAAGTGTCTTTGTGATCTTAAGAGCTAGTTTTATTACTGTTCATGGCTGTTTGAGTTTGTTTGTTTTTCATTTTATGGTTTGAATTCGTACATTTTTAGTGTCAAAACAAGTGCTTGTAAAGTGTCTTTTCATTTTAGACAAAACTTGTTTGTTTACGCTTCAAATTGAATTCGAAAATTATACAACAATTTCCTTTTGTCTACATCAACATTAAAGGAAAAGAAAAGAAATACATGCATCTTGTATTTGCATTTTTTGATAAGTTTGCGTGTCTGATCTAGGAGAAAGTGCATTAGTTTGTGCTTTGTGCTCTGTGTGGAAAGATATTGTTTTTCTCTCCCCTCAGCAGTTAGGATTTTCAAAGCTAAAAAGATTGTGAAAGCTTGCTTATCATTTTAGCTGCATTTAGGAATTTGTACCAATACATCTCGTGGTGATCCTGAAAGACAAACTGATAAACAAGATCAACTTAAAATATATTGAATGAATCTAAAAACGCATTGTAACATAACGCTCACAATAGAGGTCTAGGTAGAGACGTGTT
Organism: Pinus tabuliformis; assembly: GCA_031772625.1. Classification (NCBI taxonomy): domain Eukaryota; kingdom Viridiplantae; phylum Streptophyta; class Pinopsida; order Pinales; family Pinaceae; genus Pinus; species Pinus tabuliformis. The sequence goes on from CM062804.1 coordinate 1,255,922,028, forward strand.
CCGGCGTCGTTAAACGTAGTGACTATCGATCTCTACGAAGGTGGGTGATTCCTCCTGAGGGACGATAGCACTAATACGGACTTGTGCTCCCGCGTACCGTCGCGTATATTGGGAGACCCCTATAGGCTTTTATCCTTTATCCTTAGGAAGCCGTGTCGACCGCCCTACTGATCGTGATGCAGTGAACACAGCATTCACGAAGATCGACCACCCGTACCGTAAAACGTATTCTGTGGTTTCGCGAAAGGTTTGGCACACCCTCTGCCTAGATCTCCAGAGCAGTTTCTTTCGGCCTTTTTCAAACTCTATAACTGAAAAAGTCCAACCGAGCATTTGTCACTTCGGGCTCGTTAATACATCGAAGGCGACTAGAGTCATCTTTAGCTTTTTCTCGACTCTTAAAACATGAAAAAGCAAAGTTGTGTCTAAAAGCGTCTAATAAAATTCATTCAATACGGAAACATAATTCCCCTTTTTGTATTTTAGTTGATCAAGTAATCCGCAACCGTGGAGGAAAGTCAATTAAAACCCCGTCGTTCAGGGAGGATTGCGAGTCAACCGCCTTTGTCTCCGGAACCGAGAGTAGTACGGACGAAGCGAACTCGCTTGACCAGGTCAAAATCTCCTTTTAAGGTTAGAACGGAAGTTCCAACAACATCTGAGATTCTGGTCACTCCCAATATTTCTGGAATCCCTGCCTCTATTGGAGAAGTTCAACAGCAACAGAAGGACAGTGGTACTGATCCTAGTCTGAAGACAAGTACTTGCATAACTGAACCAGTTCCATCTGAAACCGGTCCACAGAGTCTTGTTGTTCAAACGACTGTCGCTGTCGAAGCAACCCCTTCTTCGGCACCAGAAATCTTTTACGGACCTGACGGTCTTCCTCTTCCTCCTGGTCTGATTGCAATAGAGGAAATCGTAAAGGACCAGCAAGCAAATACTCCAATTCATTTTGGAGTAGGTACCCCTCTTTTTCCTTCTGCATCAGAAGTTTGTCTATCACCACCAGAAGTTCCTGAAGAATCGTTAGGAAGTTTATTGGATAGACTTAAAATGTCTGAACAACCGTCGACATCTAGAACTGTGCCAAACGACACAGCGACAGCAGAAGTTCCTGCTGCCAATCCAACGATGTTTGCCGGCATACCATCCGTCCCGACTAGCTCTCATCAGCTAGAAGGAGTCCACCCAGGGACTATTATGACAACTTGGTCTGTTCCAGTTTGTTCTTCCGGTATAATACCCGGTAATTCTTATGTTGAAACTAGACAAATTGATCCCTTTGGGAATCATTTTGGGCCATCCAGTCCTCAAAGGCCATCTATACCCTTGAGCTCCGGATTGTTACCGTATGGGGGGCAATATGCCCTTTCACTTCCCCTTTCGGGGGGATACCCATACGACAGTTTTCAACCACATTCAGGTTTGACTGAAGTAACGACGAGTGGTTGGGTACCTATGTTACCCCAACAACCAAGAGTTGTATATTCCATGCAACAATGTGTACCTATGTCTAGTATCCCGACAACGCCAGCAATTGTAACCGTGTCGCAAGTTCAATCGATGCCTGTTGTATGTCAACCCCAAGTTGTAATGCAACAGCCTATTGACCCTGCAACACAACCACAATCACCAACTGCCGGGACGACACAGATACAAGCGGGAACCATAACCCCGCATCTTGGTCCGTCGGTTAGTGTTGCACAGCAAAACATGGCTTCACAACCATGGATGGTGCAATACCAACAACCTCAGTTTCAACAGGTGTACCAAGGATCTGAGCAACAGATCTTTGCGAATAGTGGGCAACCCTATATTCAGAACAGGTTAAACCAACCACTTTACAGTGGCCAAGCCCACCAGCCATATCAGTCATATCAACATCAGTTGCATTATGCTGGTGTGCAAAGACCTACTGCTCAGGCGATTCCATCGTATCCTGGGTACGCCTCGCCAAACCTGAATCAGCAGTTGCCATTCGTGGCGACCTTAGAATTACCAGATTTACATCAATTAACGAACGATCCAATCGCCTATGCCCATTGGTGGCCAGCGATTCCTCACAAACTTCCTTCGGACATTCCTAAATTCAATGGAAATCCTGGCGAAGACCCGTCGAATCATGTGATGACTTTCCATCTGTGGTGTTCGTCGAATACCTTGAATGATAATTCGATTACGCTTCGCCTTTTCCAGAGGACATTGACTGGTCCGGCGGCTAAATGGTATATTGAATTACCTAGAGCCTCTTTCGACAATTTTAGTTCCCTAGCCACGACCTTCTTAACACACTTTCAGTTACCTATAAGGTACGAAACTGGAACCGAGATCTTAACCAATTTCAAGCAGACAACGGCCACACATATATCAGATCATATACATGAGTGGCGTCGTCGTCGCAGAATGGTAAAGACTTATGTTCCAGATCAGCTTTTAGCTGAGTGGTTTATAAAGTCGCTTCTTCCTGCTATAACAGAAGATGTGGCCAAGGGAGGCGTCGTAACAGAGGAGCAAGTTATTGCTCGTGCCCAGTATTTAGACTTAGTATATACTCAGTCTGGCATGCTCTATGACAAGATACCTGATGCCCCTAGACCGGAATTTTCAATTCCTCCCCCTCCTGGATCAAATAATGACTCTCATGCCGACGATGGTGTGATTGGCACTGCAAACGCAAAGTCAACACGGGATTCGTCTAAGAAAACCCGTAAGACTTCGAATCAAAATGCAAATGAAGAACTTCTTGCCTCGGAAGTAAGTGCCGTGTCGGACGACAAGGGCAAACAACTGAAGCAACCAGGAGACAAGAAGAAAAAGAAAGGGAGAAAAGGGAAACCCCCTTCGGGGTGTCATATATGCGATGAGGATCATTGGACAGCAGATTGTCCATGCAAAGCTGAGCTTAAAAGATTCTTTAAGAGTCCGAAAACCTCAGCTGTGTTGACTGATCCATTTCCTAATCCTGGTCAAAATCTAGTTGCTAATCAAAATGCTTCCCGATCCCAAGTGCTTATGTTGTCTACCTCAAAGCATCATAATAATGCTTTGACAAGGAATAAAGATTACGGGAATCCATGGCTGTCAAATAACAAGGCTAATGAACAACCTAGTAGTTCGACGACAGCTTTGACCAAAGTTGTGCCACCCATCATTCCTAAACCAATGATAAAGTTGCCAAAGGGAGTAGTACACAAATCGACATTTAATCCTCGTGCCAAAGGAGCACAGAATTATAATATAGTAAAGGACCCGGCCCAATCGCTGTCCACTATGTCGACACTTGAAGTACAACAAAATTGCCCCTCCCAAGAGCAAGCTTTATTATCAGCAATAGGTGGGATTGGCCCAATGGATTCCAATCTTGTGGCCTTTGATCATAAAGGATATGACCCTCAGTTACCAGCTCAACTAGCTTTCCTTATTCAAGTGAAAGCCCTCAACAAAACTGTTCATCGAACAATTATTGATGAGGGGGCATCTACATGTCTTATGTCGATGAGTTGCTAGAAAAATTTAGGCTCACCACCCTTGTCGAAATCGTCGACGATGTTAAAAGCATTTGATGGACGATCATACACTCCATACGGGATTTTAAGTAACTTGCAAGTTGAACTAGGGGGCAAAACAGTAGGAATTGATGTTGAAGTAATTGATGGAAACCTCGATTACAACATCCTACTAGGAAGGCCCTGGATATATGCCATGGCCGCAGTTGTGTCGACCTACTTCAGGAAGATTGCATTTCCCTTTCAAGGAGGAATTACAGTCATCGACCAACAAACTTTCCTCCCCGACAGTTCACAAGTTACGGGAAGCATTCCAATGATCCATGGAAGCAGTCATTCGCTTCAAAATATCGGAGTAGGTCTCCTAAAAGACCCTGCCTTAATGGGTACTTTTTCCCTGCCGCCTGCAAGTGATCTAGCGGAAGAGGCCACAGTGGAAACCTACAATATGAAATCTTCTATATCTAATGGATTCGGAAGATTCCTAAACATTTTGTCAGCATGGATCATCGCCCTAATGGAAATACTGTAAATACAGTGGGCTCCGAGGACGGTTCTTATCTCATGTCAACCTCGTTAAAAAATGAAACAAGGAGTCAGGAGGATAGTTCTTTTTCTGTGTCAACCTCATTAAAAAATGAAACAAATCCCCTTTCTCAAAGGTAAACCTTCATTCCAACCACCGAGTTGGATGCAATGAAGCTTGGGGGGCATGCACCTCGATTTGCATTATTACGCTGGGGGCATGCAAACTTATCACCGAGCAGTTTTAGCACATAGTTCATGCTCGTTAAAAAATAAACATAAGATTATGAGCAGGCTTTCCTTTAGAGTTCAAGCTCATCCAGAAAAAATGAACCGGTAAATAACCATTTGAGATCGTAAATCCATCAGCCATAAAAGCCTTGGTCGTGTTCACCCGTCACCTCCACTTTTCATTTGGCCGATCATTGTGTGTTTACCTTTTTTGAGAAACAGCTGCGAAGAGTGATTTCACTTAGCCATCCTTGTGACACTGCCGTGATTGGAATATTCCAACTTGTACCTGGAATCTGCTGCTATCCCTGTTTATCACTCGTTCCTCAAAAGACGAGTCTTCTTTGAGCTCTTTTCACTGACTCGTAAAATATGAAAAGTTTGCCGAGTTTTGGCCTTCCAGCTCGTTAAAGCGACCGGAAGAGCTATCCCTCCTCTAGATTTTAATCTTTTTGGACCTGAGGGATTATTGCACAAAAAGATCGAGCGCTTGTTTTGTTCGGCTCGTTAAAGCAATCGAAAATTCATCCCTTCTGTATTGTTTTATACTTTTTCGGACTTAAGGGATTAGATGACGAAAAAGGAATTATGGAGTTGACTTTCTGTACCTTTTCAGACTCTCTAAAAATGAAAAGGACCGAGTTTTCCTTGTCGTTAGACTCGTTAAAATGATTAAATAGCGACAAACTTGTCTTTAGATGAGAACGAGTTTCCCTATCGCTAGGCTCGTTAAATCATAGCGATGGGCTTGCCCGAAGGGCAGGTTATAGAACAAGCATATGTTATCCTCCTCAAGCTTGACAAAAATAAAGAGGTACTGGTCAGAAATGACTGGGGAAAAATTGGGAGAACATTCAAAGTTTAATGGTAGCAAGTCACTCTTGAACATGACACTTTTCCTCCGTATCACATCGGGTTGGGTTGTTTCATTCACCGGTCCTATCACCATGGTCCTCGCCACACCATCCATGTTTGGGGTAATGCTACCGATCCATCGCATCAGTGTCGTTATATGTTCAAGAGGGGTCATTCTGAAAGTGTCAACCGTGTCCCATCCACTGCCATACATTATCCTTCATCCATTCATGATCGCCACCCTGAATCATATGTCACAATTTGTTTTCACCTCCACTAAAGTCATTAGCTCCGTTCCGTGTCATTGATGTGGGATTCATTAAGGCCCTCCTTTGACGGATCGCTTCTTGTCGACTTCAGCTCATTATCCAAGAAGTTGATCTAGGAACAACCCCATCAGTACTTTGAAGCTTGCATGCCTCAATGGCAAGTTTCTCACTTCCGGCGACAGGTATACATCAATGACCTTCGACCAGAAGATTTTGCATGGCGTTCGACGCCAAGTCCTTTATTCACGCCACGTGAATTGTACTGCAGTACCTTGAGGGTCATCGTCATTATTGGTGATTCCTCTCGCGCTTGTTAACGGTTTACATTATTGACCGGTAATCAAGCGATGTCTTTCCATGTTCGACTTCAGCGCAATTCTCACATGGATCGACTTGTACTTAGAGTGAAGATCGAACGAGTTTGAAGACCCCGGATCTAGTTTCATCCATCCGGGCTGCGATATATATTCAGGAAATATAAAAGCATTTTCCATGTATATCATTGCAGCAGATGATCATCCTACTCAAAGGATGATAATTTCAGCAGAAAATTATCAGTCTATCTTCAGACGATCGTCTGTCATATGTACCAAAATGTATTTATAAAAAGCAGAGCATGGGAATGCCCGCCTCAGCTAGATCATGAGAATAATGATGAATGAAAAATAATGTATTGTATTGTATTGTATTACAGGGCACTCTCCTCAGCACTGGAACGAACTTCGGATCCTCTAGATAAAGCATTTCACCCGATAAACGGCCTCATACTTTAGGGGGCAACTGTTATAGACATTTTTGTGCCTCGCATCATAGAGCATGGAATGTCAATAATTACAGGGATCCTCAGTCCCTAAACATGTTGTTCTTACCCCTAAAAGAACAAGGTCATCAAACAACAGCACTTCCAATCAGTTCTCCACCTGAAAACACTTCAAAACAGGCTTATTTTGGATCATGTCAGCTGCTTAACTGAGCTTCTGCGCTGTAATGCAACTGTCCCACTCTGTACCTGCGCTGGAAGTCAAAAGTAATGAAGGCTACCTGCGCTGGGCGAGATTGGCCAAGTGGCACAGTCATCCTGCAAGGTGTCAACTACCCAGGAAGCTTCCAAACTGACACTTGGTTCATGAGATTCGCCTTGTGATGAGTAAGAGGTACTTGATCACCATGTGTAAGCAAGGATCTCCAAGTGGACTCAAGAACTGAAGATTAACTGAAGAGGGAGAGGACACTAGTCAGCTCTATGCCAGCCTCAAGCTGACTCATCCTCTCTTCTTCTCTCCTATATATAGAGCTCTTCTATGAGGTCTAAAGAGGCTGGAATTTTGTGTAAAGCAAGGAGGTGCTGTTGGATTACAGTTAGAGCTATTGGGTGATTGTTTTACTAGAGGTGAAGAGGAGAGTTCTTGCTGCTGGGGAGGTGCTGCTGGATTGGAGCCATCATTGGTTGTAACTTTCTCAGAACCCTGTTACTTCTATCAATAAAGTTTTGCATGTTCTCCTATATACTTGTATTGCATTGATGTATTGTATTTACATGTATATTTGATTCACTCTAATCCATGCATCAGTTATGAGTACTTGTATCTTGTAGTTTCCTCTCTCGTTTTGTGCAGGGCTTGTGTGTAGCTGGACCGGCAAAGAGAGCAAGGAACTGGGAACAAGAGACAAAGAGAGAGGATCAAGATCGACTAAGCGAAGGATACCAGGTTGGTTGATCATTTCTTCCCCCTCTCTGTACTTTCATAAAGGAAAACATCAAAGCTTTACTTTCAGTTGTTGCTAAAGACTGTCACCTTTAGAGTAGGGATAGGGTCATCCGCATCGGATACTTTTCCCCACAACACTATGACTCGGACAACTGTTGGAAGACCAACTCTTCGACATCCTCACGATGGTCGACAGTAGCGAACTGATGCCAAGCTTGGTAGTCTGCGATGGTGTCTATGGTGTAAAAACAGTGTTCGAGAAGGATGTTGGGTTGTGTTATATTCTTTCCACGACTAGCCCACGTAGTTAACCAAGGGGTCCGCCCCCCCTTCGTTGCATTGATTGTGTAGCGGGGGGGGGGTCACAAGGGGTTTGAGGCATACCTATAACCCCACTTTATGGGGTCCGAGGTAGCGCCCTGGAAAATTTTGGTTTTGGACCCTATGTTAGGTTGGGCGGACCCACCTATGGTTTTGTGCATGATTTTCGCACATGTTTTTGGACGCGATGGTTTTCGGTCCATGGTATTGGATGCTTCGGCATGTATAAATATGTATTGTAACATTGAAAGGAACATAATGAAAAATCAAGCTGGTAGTCCCGGTTTTGGGATCCAAGGGAAAATCTCTGTGTATATGTGTTTTATGTGTTATGCTCTCGCATTGTTTATTTTCTGTGTTTTAGAATTCGTATGCAGGTAATTTCTGTACGGGGTTAAAACCTACATTTGGTATCAAAGAAGTTTTGGCTTCAAGGGGATGCCTTTGTTGAGTAGGGGTTTCACTCGAGCCTGTGGTAGACCCTGTTCAATGGGAGATCTGCGAGATCAATTCTGGTTGTTACACAGTAATTTGTCACTGTCTTCACTCTAGTCTTCCTACTGTGTCATGTGTCCAAGTCAAACATGCTCATATGAGACAAATGCTCTCTGATGTTGCCAAATGACCCACTTTTCCTAAGTTATCTGCCTCATCATGTCTGTTGGCTAAATAAACGCGCTGAAGGGCGCTCCTAAACAGTCCGGAAGCGCTGCCATCGCGGAAGTACACCTGATTCCCGTGATGGTCCAATTTTATGTGCCAGCACAAGGTCTCTTGTAATCTTTAGCGATGACCTGACTAGCTACGTTATTCAATAGCGATGTCAGTGCTATAGCTCAGTTATGTACCCGCGATGATCCAGATTGGGCGAATTTGTTCCAACAGTCGACCTTCCAGATGACTCCAGGCCTGGTTGTTGGCATAGTTTGTATCGCCCTCCTTTCTCTGGCATGGTTGTTTTGTCATTTGTGCTACCTTCCTTGGAGATAAGCTCACTCTTCCACCTTTCATGGAGACTCCTTCTCCTATTTAAACTCTCACCATTGCTATGCACTGCTAGTTTTTGGGAATAGTTGTTGATAGTTGGCTAGTGGAGTAGCGCTGTTAGTGTTTGTGAGCTTGCTAGATAGCTGGTGTGAGTGTGACAAGTGTGGGATTGTTGGAAGCTTGTGGAAGGTTGTGAAGTGCCCTTGATCTTGTGTAAAACTTGTAAGTGAGAGAGACTTGTGTGTTGGGAGATCCATCTTCAAAGAGTTAATGCTTGAGGAACATGCTGGTTGGATCCCTCTGAGAAGGCTTGTGACGTCAAGACTTTGGTTGTAAGCTTACTCTTATTTCATATTAATGCAATCAATGATGTTTTCCTATGTCTTGTATGTAATGTACTTGATAGCCCGTGACTTCTTGACTTTGTGAGTAAATAGATCATTGTTGTTCCGGTTACATGCTTTGTTGTATTTCCTTTGCATTGTTTCAGGTTGATCACTCGTCAAGGAAGCAGAAGTTGGAGCAGCGCAATGGAACTCCATCGGCCACCGGTTGAGGTAAGCCTCCAACTATGACTATTTAAGGAAAGATATTGTTGATCTGTCCTTGTTTGTGACTAGACCCACTCTAGGGCTAGAGGGGTTGCCTCTGTCCATAGAGGGAACACTTTCCTGCATCACAAATTGGCGACTCCACTGGGGAGCTTTGGCCTTTGTTCTTTTCTTGTTTACTCTTGTCTTGATTTTTTATTTTGGTCTCTTTGAAGTTTTGGGGATTAGTTACCGGTCTTTTGAATTTCCTAGCTTGATCTGGGAAATGCCCTTATTTGATTGAAGATTTGACTGTTTTGATTTGGGAGTTTTGCTTCGCCTGTTACGGTTTTGAACATCATCGCGGCTTTAAATTTAACAGTCGCGCTATCATTGCGTCCACCCTTTTGTAATATCCTGTTCATCGTGTGATTACGCCTAACAGTTGCAACGGTTCTGTAAATCGAACCATCGCGGAAAAGTTGTGTACTTCCACACTGTCATCACTCTGTTGCTGCGGCATGTGCTTTATCAGCGCTTGTTGCTTGTGTATTACCCGCATTGATTGCTGTAAAATTGATTTTCTCAATTCTCCCTCCTGAGTCTATCAATCCCACTAGTCCCTTGCTGTTCTCACTTGTTTGATGACTTGTTTTTCACTGGTTATAGGTTGAGGCACTCTCTTGTGAGCTTTGTTGAATGAATCTTGTTTTCTTGCTTTTGTGACCGAGTTTCATTATTTCAAGTCTTTTGGATCAGTTTGGCTTGGTTGCTTGTTTGCTCAAAGATTCGTTTGCAGCCTGCTGTTAGTTTGATTGAGCCTTCCCCCTTGTTTTTGGTTGATTATTTAGTGACTGTTATTGAACCGATCTCTGGCATTGATTCGATTTCTCTTCACTACCCGAACATAGATCACAATTGTTTGGATCAACTGTTTTTCCACACTTGCTTGTTGCTTGTTTGCTTCTTCTAGAATTAGAGACATCAAAATCAAAAGAATTGCATTCATTTAGTATACGAAAGTGAAAGTGAATTTGCATTTCAAGTTTACATATTGGAAAGCGAATGTTTAAATCTCTCATTAGTAGTATCCGTGCACTTTAGGAATTGATGTCTGCTTGCATTGAGTGACTGCCTTTGTTGTCTTGGTTTTCTTGGTTTGGGAATGATCTCTCTACCCTCCCGTAGGTAGGTGTTCATCGAAGAAAAGGATATTTCATTCATTCTAGCTGCATCCTAGGATTCGTTATATATATACAGTAAGGCCTGAAAACTGAAACATAATCCAAGATCAACTCTAGAATGAACTAAATAAATCTAACAACGCATTGGAACATAATGCACACTATTTAGAGGTCCAGGCTAGAGACGTGCTCCGGCATCATTAAACCTAGTCACTTTTGTTTCCACTCAAGGTTGGGTGATTCCTCCTTTTGTGACTCAATAGTGGTCTAGCACGGAATTGCGCTCCCATGTACCGTTGAGTATATGCTGGGAGACCCCACTGGGTTATCATCCTTTATCCATAGGAAGCCGTGTCTGCCGCCTTACAAACTGTAACGCACCGAACACAGCATTCAGGAAGATTGACTGTCGTACAGAAAGTCCTTGGTTTTCATATGACTGCCAAGGTGTATATGCAGTTTTATGGATTTGTCTGGTAAACCTTTTGCCTAGTTCTCCAGAGTAGTCACTTTCATTCCTTTTCAGACTCCTTAAAAGAAAAGGTCCATCTAAGCACTTGTCCTTTCAGGCTCATTAAACCTCGAAAGAGATAGAGTCACCTTTTCGTCCTTTTCTCGACTCTTGAAACATGAAAAGGTCAAGTTTTGTTCCTGTGTCATAAAATTTATTTGCCCACAAAATATTCCTGGTAATAGTTAGGGTTCTTCATTACAGTTCAAGTGTTTTCAGGCTCGTTCCTGATGGCAACATTCCCCGAGTCTACCGGCCAAGGTCTTTCCCCAGATGGGAATCCTAGTCCATTTCCCTCATTTGGAAATGCCGGTGCTCCGTATATGGCAACATTTTCTTTGCCTGGGTTAACCATCAATTTGCCCGTATGGTTATTTTCAACCTCGGTGGTCCCGAGTATCATGACTCCTGTTCCACCGTCTCCTTCGTCCGAACCACGACATGTTGATTCCAAGGTTGAGCCTACGCCTTCTTCTCTTGTTTCTTCCTCCTCCTCTCCTCCTCCGCCTGGTGAAAGTTTTACATCTAGTAACCAGGAGAAGAAGAAGAAGAAGAAGAAGAAGAAGAAGAAGAAGAAGAAGAAGACGAAGAAGAAGGACAAGTCCGATAAATCCAAGGCCACCTGTGCAGTTACTGTTCCGAATCCATCCCAGGTCGAAACACCTTTTGCTCCTCCGCGGAAGGTTAAGTTTCCTTGTAAATTGTGCAAGGGTGACCATCTTCTTCGTGATTGTCTTGGCATTCCTAGGATATTAGAAGTATGTTCTCACAATCCGGCTCGTCCCTCATCATCCTCTGAAGCTCAAGACGATGCTATCCTATCAACTGGCAACATTAAGAAGGAAGGGAAGATTCGATTCCCCTATAGACTATGTGAAGGCAACCATCCCCTTCACCTTTTTCCACTCATGGATAAAGCTTCTGCCGTTTTGGAAAGTCTTACAGCTTCTTCACCCCAACTTCCCGTTGGTTATCAAAGGCTCTCTTCAGACCCTCTCCCCGTTTACAAAGAGATTGACTTAGAGTCTTCTCTCGTCCATCCTTCTCCTTCCGAGCTTGGCTGTGCTAAGCCTATTCCAGACCAACCATTGGTCGGGGAGAGTGTCAACTTAGGTTCACCACCTGTTGATCACTCTGTGTCGAAAGAGTGTCATGCTCATGTTCTTCTCGTCTCATCGGATTCCCCAGAGTCCGAAAACGACTCTCCTATCCCCGCTGATCCGGAGAGTCCTTCTTCGGTTCCTATAGAGCATGGGGGAAATCATACGATTCCCCCACCAAGTAGCTTGGTCACTTCCTTCGACTGGAGTCACTTGACTGCTTTCTGCCTTCCATCCTATGTGCCTTTCCAGATTACAGTACACGCCTACGATAAGGCAGTACTTGGCACTGTCTTGGATGAGGGTGCATTTGTCAGTCTTATGCCTTCCACTACTTGGCAAGCTTTGGGTTCCCCACAGCTTGTGCCAGTCACATAGAATCTGTTAGCATTTGACGGAGGAACCAGTCAACCTTTAGGGATCCTCCCGAAGCTTCCTGTTACTTTGGGGGGCAAAACTGTCTATATAGACATCATGGTTGTTCAAGGTGCTTTAGATTTCAGTCTTCTCCTTCGCCGTGACTATGTTTATGCCATGGGGGGCCTCATTTCTTCACTTTTTCATGTGGTTTGTTTTCCACACGACGGAAGAGTGGTGACCATAGATCAATTATCATTCTTTAGTCCCCCGGTGCCTCCTGCACAGCTGTCATCCCCTCTCGGTTCTTGCTCGCAAGCAGTACCTTCCTTACCACAGGTCAATTATGTGGCTACCTGTTCCATCTCTGCATCTGCTGCTGATCATACAGATGGTCTCGTACATCATGTACTGGGGGCATTGGAACCCAATCTGTCATTGGCACATCATGACATGTATTCCTCCCAGAGTGTGTTTCTTCCATCCCGTGAAGACCTCTTGGGAGCCACGTTCTCGGATGGCCCATGACCAGGAGTACGAGCATAGTTCCTGCTCTTGTGTCAAGCTCATTAATAAATGAAACAAGGATTTATGAGGATAGTTCTTTTACTATGTCAACCTCATTAAAAAATGAAACAACTCCTCCCTTTCCAAATCGAGTCTTTGATTAAGATCTCATAAAATCCAAAGTCGAGTCTTTCCAAGATCTCGAAAGTGAACCTTCATTCCATCCACCTCGTTGAATGCAATGAAGCTTGGGGGGAATCTACCTCGATTTGCGTTATTATGCTGGGAGCATGCGAACTTATAACAAGCATAGTTTTTCGTTTCAAACTTGTGTAAACATGAAACCGAATCCAAGCAGAGTTCTCCATGGTTCAAGTTTGTGTAAAAATGAACCCATACCTAATTTACACCTCGTGATTGCTGTTGTTATCCGCTAAATTCTGCTAGATGAGCCTTGGTTGTTTCATTCCATTGCCACCATATCTTTGGCCGATCATATGCTTTCACTTGGTTGTCTTTCCTTTCCTGAGGGACCGCAGCGTTGAGTGGTTTTATTAGCCAGCCTCTTGACCATTACATGTTTTGAGTAGTTCCACCATTGTCGGAACCAGTTGCTACCCTTTATACCACTCATTCCTCTAGGACGAGTCTCCTTTAAGCTCTTTTCTAACTCATAAAAGATGAAAAGATTGTCGAGTATTTTTCCCTTTTCAACTCGTTAAAGAAAATTAAAATGGAGGTCTACTTTCAGCTCTTTTTCGACCGTTTAAAGATGAAAAGATTGCCGAGTTTTCCCTCTTGACTTGTTAAAATAAATAAGAGGTGGTCGACTTTAAGTTGTTTTTCGACCGTGTAAACACAAAAATATTGCCGGGCCTTTGTCGTTTCGAGATCGTTATTGGTTACGAAACGACATGATTCCGATCGCTTTTCTACTTTTTTGGGTCGAAGTCACTAGTCACGAAAAGTACTCCTCGATTGTAATGGTCGAGCAGTTCTTTCGAGTATCGTTTTATACTTTTTCGGGCCTGAGAGACACAAATTTACGAAAAAGGACCCCCGTGGAGTTTTCTTTTCCGTGTCTTTTTCAAACTCTCTAAACATGAAAAAGACTCTGAGTTGTACCTATGTCAGACTCGTTAAACCCTGACGACATTGGACTCGTCACCATGACGAGATTCGAGCTTCTCCTTCCTAGGGCTCATTAAATTATTACTAGGTTGGATTCAACAACAGGCTTATCATTGATTGTCTATGGCAGCTAGTCACCCTTGAACATCGACACTTTTGCTTCTTGTCGGGTTGGGACATCCATACGTCGTCATTTGGCCTTCCGCGGGTTTGGGTTGTCATTTAGCCTCATTCCATCTGATTCATGTCGTCTCCATCGAGCCTTTGATCCCTTGGTATCTGAATGCTGCCACCCTCTGGAGTTGTGTCACCGACATGTTCAAGAGTACAATCCTTCTACAGTTTACACCCTCGCCTTCTCCTCTGATTCTCTGTCTTGCCATCTACCACTTGTTCCTTATCTCGTGTCGTTGATGGGGGAAACATTATGGCCCTCCTGCGACAAGTCATCCCCTATCGACATCAGCTCATTATCCAGGAGATTGATCTAGAGATCCCCTTTGGTACCTTAGAGCTTGCATGCCTCAATGGCAAGTTCTTCGCACCTGACGGTCGGCTTTCACCATTGGTCGTCGATTGGGTGATTCCACGAGTGTTCGACTCTAGCTCCTTTTTCACACTTCGTGGATTGTGCTAGCTAGTACCTTGAGAACCATTGACATTATTGGTGGTTTCTCTTGCGTTTGTTAACGGTTTTCATCATTGACTGGTAATCAAGCGATTTTCTATCATGCTCGACCTCAGCACATCTATTCGCATGTTAGGATTTGTACTATGATTGGATGGGTTCAAGACCTTGAACTCAGATTACATATGTTCGGGTTGCGCGGATTGGTTTATGATTACATGACTCATTGATGGATGGCTGTGACCATACCTGAGTCTTCATGGATGGCTGCGACCATACCTTTATCATCATTATGGTCTCATTAGCTGGATGGCTGTGTCCATACCATAGACCTATTTCGTATGTCTTTTGGATGGCTGTGCCATGCCTAGACTACATGTACTTCGTTATTAGAGATATCAGTTGTACTTGCGTGTAGGTTCTTCCAGATGGTGTTCCAGCTCAGTCAGTTTTGTAAAGCATTTCACCCCTCCCACTCTCTCGGGCTTCATACTTTAGGGGGCATCTGTTACACAGTAATTTGTCACTGTCTTCACTCCAGTCTTCCTACTGTGTCATGTGTCCAATCCAAACATGCTCATATGAGACAAATGCTCTCTGATGTTGCCAAATGACCCACTTTTCCTAAGTTATCTGCCTCATTGCGTCTGTTGGCTAAATAAACGCGCTGAAGGGCGCTCCTAAATAGTCCAGAAGTGCTGCCATTGCGGAAGTACACCTGATTCCCATGATGGTCCGATTTTAAGTGCCAGCGCGAGGTCTCTTGTAATCTTTAGTGATGACCTGACTAGCTACGATATTCAATAGTGATGTCAGTGCTATAGCTCAGTTATGTGCCTGCGATGATCCAGATTGGGCGAATTTGTTACAACAGTCGACCTTCCAGCTGACTCCAGGCCTGGTTGTTGGCATAGTTTGTATCACCCTCCTTTCTCTGGCATGGAAGTTCTGTCATTTGTGCTACCTTCCTTGGAGATAAGCTCACTCTTCCACCTCTCATGGAGACTCCTTCTCCTATTTAAACTCTCACCATTGCTATGAACTGCTAGTTTTTGGGAATAGTTGTTGATAGTTGGCTAGTGGAGCAGTGCTGTTAGTGTTTGTGAGCTTGCTAGATAGCTGGTGTGAGTGTGACAAGTGTGGGATTGTTGGTAGCTTGTGGAAGGTTGTGAAGTGCCCTTGATCTTGTGTAAAAATTGTAAGTGAGAGAGACTTGTGTGTTGGGAGATCCATATTCAAAGAGTGAATGCTTGAGGAACATGCTAGCTGGATCCCTCTGAGAAGGCTTGTGACGTCAAGACTTTGGTTGTAAGCTTACTCTTATTTCATATTAATGCAATCAATGATGTTTTCCTATGTCTTGTATGTAATGTACTTGATAGCTCATGACTTCCTAACTTTGTGAGTAAATAGATCATTGTTGTTCCGGTTACGTGCTTTGTTGTATTTCCTTTGCATTGTTTCAGGTTGATCACTCATTAAGGAAGCGGAAGCTAGAGAAGTGCAATGGAACTCCATCGACCACCGGTTGAGGTAAGCCTCCAACTATGACTGTTTAAGGAAAGCTATTGTTGATTTGTCCTTGTTTGTGACTAGACCCACTCTAGGGCTAGAGGGGTTGCCTTTGTCCGCAGAGGGAACACTTTCCTGCATCACACTGGTGGTGAAAGAAGATGGCGAGCAGTGGAAAGATAGAGATCGAGAAATTTAATTGTCAGAGTTTTGAGTTGTGGAAACTCAAGATGGAGGATCTATTGGTGGATAAAGATCAGTGGATCACAGTAGATCCGGGTACTAAACCAACGGGAGTGTCTGATGAAGAATGGAAGAAGTTGGATTGGAAGGCAAAGAGCACAATACGATTGTGTGTTTTGGATTCAATATTGTTGAATGTATCAGGGAAGCTATGGCGAAGGCTTTGTGGGACAAGTTAGGGACTTTGTACCAATCTAAGTCTCTAGTGAATCAACTGTTCCTACGGAAAAAGCTGTATAACCTGAGGATGAAATATGGAGACTCGGTGACAGAGCATCTGAACGCATTTAATACTGTGGTAAGTCAGTTAGCATCTGTTGATATTAAAATTTTAGATGAAGATAAGTGCATCAGTTTGTTGTGTTCTCTACCAGATTCATGGGATAGTTTGGTTATTGCAATAGGTAGTAATGTAACTGCCTTGAAGTTTGATGAAATAGTCTCATCCTTGCTGATGGAGGAGATGAGATGGAAAAATACGGAGAGCCAGAATGGTGATTCCTTGTCTGTACGAGGACGATCTCATAATAGAAAAAAAATAAGTCATCGAGTGGGAGATCTAAATCTAGAGGGAGATCTAAATCTCCAAGAAAACCTGTAAAGGTGGTGTGCTGGAAATGTGGAAAGGAAGGGCACTACAAAAGGGACTGTAAATCTAAAGCTCCTGATAAAGGAAAGGGATCTGATGATGCTCCTTCGGCAGAGGCGAAAACCACCTCAGATGAAGGTGGGATGTGTACTTGGCTTCTTCAAGTACACATGTAGATCATGAGGCATGGTTGATTGACTCAGGTGCATCCTTTCACTTCACTCCCCATAGAGAGTGGTTATGCGAGTATGAGAAATATGATGGTGGTGATGTCTTCTTGGGGGATGATACGAAGGCTAGAATCATTGGTCACGGAAAAGTAAAGTTGAAATTGCAAGGTGGAAGGGTTAGAACACTTCCGGGTGTTCTGCATATTCCTGCATTGGCCGGAAATTTGATTTTTGTAAGAAAGCTGGATGACGCAGGTGTAAAAACAGTGTTCGAGAAGGATACCTGCAA
This sequence comes from Pinus tabuliformis, assembly GCA_031772625.1. Lineage (NCBI taxonomy): Eukaryota > Viridiplantae > Streptophyta > Pinopsida > Pinales > Pinaceae > Pinus > Pinus tabuliformis. The sequence goes on from CM062804.1 coordinate 1,255,939,185, forward strand.
GATGGTTCGGGGAGCACTAGTATTGATGCGGGGAGTTCGGATTGGAACTCTATATAAGCTGCAAGGTAGCATTGTTATTGATGGGTGCAACAGTTCTGTGGTTCCTGAAAGTGGAGCAGAAAATCTAGTGGTCTCTGGAGAGAAGACCATGTTGTGGCATCAAAGGCTTGGACATATTGGAGAGAAGGGCCTTTGAATACTTCATGGTAAAGGTATGGTAGAAGGTATGAGTAATAGCTCTCTGGACTTTGATCTCTGTGAAAATTGTGTATATGGGAAGTAGAATCGGGTGAGTTTCCCCTCTGATGGTAAGAGGGTGAAACAGATATTAGAGCTTGTGCATAGTGATGTGTTTGGACCTGTGAAGGTTCCATCACTGGGTAAGTCTGTGTACTATGTATCATTTATAGATGACTTCTCAAGGAATACATGGATATATTTCCTTAAGAAGAAATCTGAAGTCTTTGACAGGTTTAAAGAATTTAAGGCTCTGGTGGAAAACCAGACAGAGAAGATAAAGGTGCTAAGGACAGATAACGATGGAGATTTTTGCAGTAAGGAATTTCAAGAATTCTGTAAGCAGTGTGGTATAGCATAGAAGAAGACTACTCCATATACACTTTAGCAAAATGAAGTTGCAGAAAGAATGAACAAGACGTTGATGGAAAGGGCAAGAAGCATGCTCAGTGGTGCTGGGTTAGGATAGGAATTCTGGGCAGAGGCAGTGGATACTGCATGTTACCTGGTCAATAGGTCACCTTCATCAGCGTTGGAGGATAAGAATCCATAAGAGGTATGGACTGGTAAGAAACCCTCTCTTTCACATCTGAGGGTATTTGGATGTGATGCATATGTACATGTTCCAAAGGAGAAAAGAACCAAGTTGGATAGTAAATCTAAAAAGTGCATCTTTATTGGGTATAAGGATGGTTTAAAGGGTTATAAGCTTTGGAACCCAGTAACAAGGAAGGTTGTGTACAACCGAGATGTGGTGTTCAGAGAGGTGAAAGATATTATTAAACATGAAGTCCAACCAAAGGAACCTGAGAAGATAGAGTTTGAGCTAAAGGAGGAAGAATCAGACTCTACAACAGAGGAGGAATCAGAAGATGAAGAGCCACAAACTCCGGGTGTGAGAAGATCAATTCGAGAAGAAGGCAGCCATAAACGTATAGTCCATCTGCTTTCTGTTCAAATTTTGCTTTATCTATTACTGATGATGATCCCAAAACTATGAAGGAAGCAGTTGATTCAGAGGATGGAAAACTCTGGAAAGAGGCCATGGTTGATGAAATGGAATCTTTGCACAAAAATGAGGCTTGGGATCTGGTGGAGTTTTCGGCTGGAAGGAAACCCATTGGCAGAAAATGGGTTTTCAAAAAGAAGAAAAATGTAGAAGGAAAAGTGGAGGAATACAAAGCTCGATTGGTAGCAAAAGGTTACTCCCAGGTGTCGGGAATTGATTTTGGTGATATTTTTTCTCCTGTTGCCAAGGTAACTTCTATTAGATTACTTTTATATATTGCTACTGGATTTGATTTTGAGGTAGAATAGATGGATGTGAAGATAACATTTCTTCACGGGGATCTGGAAGAGGCGATCTGCATGAAGCAACCTGAAGGTTTTGCAGTGAAGGGTAAGAAAGAACTATTATGCAAGTTAAAGAAGTCTCTGTATGAGTTAAAACAGTCACCAAGGATGTGGTATCAGAAATTTGATACATTTATACGGGGACTTGGCTTCACCAGAAGCAAAGCAGATCACTATGTGTATTTTAAATTAATTGGTGACCGTGTTATTTATCTAGTCTTGTATGCGGATGATATGTTGTTGGTTGGAAATGACAAAGAAATTATCGAGGATTTGAAGACCCAATTGTCCTCCAAATTCGACATGAAAGTTCTTGGTGCTACAAACTATATTTTGGGCATGGAAATTAAAAGAGATCGGGCAAAAAGGAAGCTCTAGTTAAACCAGAGGAAGTATGTCGAGACAATACTGCGGAGGTTTAATATGCAGGATAGTAAACCAGTGAAGGTTCCTATTCCTGTAGGTGTAAAGTTATCTGCTGAACAGTGTCCCAAGACACAAGAAGAGGAAGAGGATATGTCCCATGTTCCATATGCAAGTGTAGTCGGTAGCCTGATGTATGCAATAGTCTGTACTAGACCAAACATTGCACATGCAGTGGGAGTATTGAGCAGGTTTATGTCAAAACCAGGGAAGGAGCATTGGACAACAGTGAAGCAGGTTTTCAGGTATTTGCGTGGCACTAGTAATTATGGTTTGTGCTACCAAGGAAGCCTAGGATTGGACAGAGTGTTGGATATTCGTGGCTTTGTTGATGCAGACTGGTTTGGAGATCTGGATCAGAGAAGATCTACAAGTGGGTATGTGTTTAACCTATTTGGAGGTGCAGTCAGTTGGATGAGTAAGAAACAATTTGTAGTGGCACTATCAACTACAGAGGCAAAATACATGGCAGCCACTCATGCAAGCAAGGAAGCAGTTTGGTTGCAGAGATTGTGTTCAAGTATGGGGTTAGTACAGGGAGCTATAAGGAGAGACTGTGACAGCCAAAGTGCAATTTTCTTGGCAAAGAACCTTGCATATCATTCAAAGACAAAGCACATTGATGTCCAGTATCACTTTGTGAGGGATATGATAGAAGACAAAAAGGTGTTGCTGGTAAAGGTGGACACTTTGAAGAATATTGCAGATGCATTCACAAAATCTATGAGCTCTGAGAAGTTCTCTTGATGTAGAGAGACAATGGGCATTTTAGGGCTGGAAAAATGACTAAGCTCTCTTGTGGCCCTCTATGGAAAGAAAACAACAAGTGGGAGAATGTTGGGTTGTGTTATATTCTTTCCACAACTAGCCCACGTAGTTAACTAGGGGGTTAGAGGGGGGGCAGAGCGCCCCCCTTCGTTGCGCTGATTGTGTAGCGAGGGGGTCATAGGGGGTTTGAGGCGTACCCATAACCCCACTTTATGGGGTCCGGTGTAGCGTCACAGAAAATTTTGGTTTTGGACCCTATGTTAGGTTGGGCAGACCCACCTATTGTTTTGTTCATTATTTTCGCACATGTTTTTGGATGCGATGGTTTTCGGTCCATGGTTTTGGATGCTTCGGCATGTATAAATATGTATTGTAACATTGAAAGGAACATAATGAAAAATCAAGCTGGTAGTCCCAGTTTTGGGATCCAGGGGAAAATCATTGTGTATATGTGTTTTATGTGTTATGCTCTTGCATTGTTTATTTTATGTGTTTTAGAATTCGTAAGCAGGTAATTTCTGTATGGGGTTAAAACCTACACTAATGACTCTTCATCTACTCTATGACTGTTACATCCAACTATCGACACTTGAACTTAAATTTGACAAGACATTACATTACAATGCACATGTACCCATGTGAGACAAAATCGCTTGAGAAAGCCATGCAAGAAATCACTATGACTCGGACAACTGTTGGAAGACCAGCTCTTCGACATCCTCACTGTGGTTGACAGTAGCGAATTGATGCTAAGCTCGGTAGTCTGTGATGGTGTCTGTGTACTCTAAGGTGACATCTTTCTGGAAATGAACTCCTGCCTCCATAACATCTAGGTACATTGCTCAAGCTCCTCTGTCCAACTCATATGATAACATGCGCACCATTGTCTTGAGTGTGGCTAGACCAACAACATACTTGTGCATGATGTCTACACTGATTGACAAGTTTGGGATGGTGGCTATGCGCATCAAGTCGTCAAATTACAAGTCAAGATCTAGTCGAACCCGTGCCTTTGTCTTCGCCTGAGTGAGTGTCCCAATAGATGGGATCACATGTGCGTGCAGAAAAACATCCATACTCTTGAATACATGTGCATGGGAAGCCTGTAGACTAGTGATGAGCTGTGGGAGATATTCATAGTTCTAGATGTGACTCCGGGTGCATGCCTTACCTTGACCACTCTGGGCTTCATCATCTTAGGCAACTAAAGTGGGCCTCCCTTGTATCTCATCTTCCATGTTTGCATGTAATCAACAACATCATGCACATTCGGCACGATACGTGCTCTTCTACCACATCGCTACTGCCATCCATTGAGATGGACGACTACCTTAAGCACAATACCAAACTTGGAATACAACGCCCGCATGACTGCGTCAAGCGACAATACTTCATCCACTATTTCCTTCTTCATTTCTGCTTGGGTAGATGTTGTAACCAATTCTCCTCCCTACTTGGCCATATGTAGCTCCTTAGCCATTCACTCGTTCTCAACTATCAGGAAGGGAACACTCGAGCTAGTGGCTTTGGCATATGCTTTGGTAGCATCGGCCAACGTTGTTGGATGTTTGTGCACATTAGACATGATCACTCATTCGTCAAACTGCACAGGAGATGTATGATCCTCCGGAGTCGACACTCTATGAGATTGCACAACTCTATGTTGAGACTCGTTGAATGAGATGTTGTGCATCTCCTCCTACGGATTGTCTCCAAGGATTTTAGTGTCTCCTTGGTCTCTTGGGACTTTCTCTTCTTCTGGATGCCATGAAACTAGTGGGTCAACCTCTTGGTGGTGAGGCATGAGGTTGATATATTTCTCTAACTCCTGTTGCTCCATATCTGTATCCATCTGTTCAAGTGATTGCTCTATCTCCTGAGCAAAGTCCTGCTCCTGCGATGGTTCACCCTGTTTGCCTGATGCCAGTTGTTCTGATGATTCTACCATCTGTATGGGCACAGTTTCATCTATCTGCACAAGTTGCACCCCCTGTTGTACCTTTTCCTATTGTGCTTCCTTCCCTTGTCTATGCAGCTCCTATCCTTTCAGAATTGCTCCTTCAACTCATGCAACTCCTTCTCTATTTCCTCCATTCTCCGTTTCTCTCTCTGCCTTTACACGTTTCTCTTGTCGCATTGTTTCCTTGTTGCCTCTATGGCCAAATCTACTTTTTACACAAGTGAACCTGGTCGGAACTTTCATCTTTGCTCTTCCTCCATGAGGTCGACAATCTTCCTCTTTCCCTTGTCGCGCACTAGTATGTTCACCTCTATTGTTGCTGCTGCTTCTAGTACTCTCCGGGATGCTGCTTCTCTATCCATTCCATAGCGAGGTTGACTGGTTCATTGAGTCTAGAGGAGTTGTAACAATATATCCATGGGTCTTCCTCTGCCCAATGACATGCACCGTGGATCCAGTTGAACTGTACTCTCGTGTAGTGATCTTTAACAAGACAATGTGGGTCATATAGATTGTAACTTCGGAGGTCAAATGGATATTTATTCATCTACTCTACTTTGACATCCACATGCCTAAAACTCCGTATCTCGTATAACCCGATCCACAATGGAAGAGCGGGCCAAGGCGCCTTCTTCTTCCAGTGCAGCCTAGCTATCAATCTTGTCGAGATGTGATATGATACTTCCTGTATGACGAGCTTGTCCAAGGCAAACTTCGGTAGAACACACGAAGGCTTCTATGCACTGTACATCCGTATGAAGGTGCCATACGGTGAAGCATACCAATCAGCTATGTCGATCAGTGCCTCTATTGCTGCCTTCGACATGCAAGGTGGATCCAGTTCGAATATCATCTTATAAACTTGGGTGAAAAAATGATCAGATAATTGTGTGATAACTCCTTTGAAGCTGCATTTAGACAACATCTTACAATAAGTGTTCACAGATGTCTCCGCCAGTGTCCATGCCCACTTCAAGCCTAGGAACTCCTCACGGGCACAGATTGCATCCAAGATGTAAGCAGACATATAGATTTCTTCTTATGCATACCTTTGGGCCGCTGTCGAGCCCTTGCTACCTATTCCTTTAGTTGGTGAGCCAACATGTCAGACCAGTTGCATGTTTTTCCTTCTCTGGCTAGTTGGTCCAACGCGATCACCCAACTCTGTGGGAAGGTTTCTGTGCTTTCTTGGCCATACAAGCGACATAAAAAGATGACCAAGTATTTATATGCCTTCCATAGTATCCTCGTCTTGTAGATGTGGTTGGGTGTCATCCTGAATTTTCCCGGCTCCTTCACCTAGTTCTTCAAGATATCTCTAGAGTTGGCATTGCTGTTGGGTATGTTGAAGGGTGTCTCCATGGTGATCACAGGCTTCGACATCTGATACATCTCATCATAATCCTATGCCCTGAAGGTAGCAATCTCTGTCCCGCTGACACTGCTCAATGTCATCATCTCAGGATTAGTGTGCGAGATGATCCAATGTATCATGTCCACGCATGGGAGCATGAGATACCTGCATGCAATCCAGTACAAGCCGGACTTTTGGATGTTCACATAGACTTGGCGATCTTCGAGGTCTTCCCAAAATGTGCCTGCAAATGCATCATTGACCTCTTGCCATTTCATCTTGATTTCCTTGTCTACAATCAGCTTGGTATCTTCATAGATCAGCAGACTTGTAGACACTCGCTCAATTGTTGCTCAAGTTGCACTTCCATCAGTGTCCTTTGATCCTGCTCTCTTGGAGGCCATTGATCCTGAACTGCTAAGAGGCGGATGAACACCTGTTAGATCTGGAGACAAAGCGACATGCATGGCAAGAAATCTGTCAGCTAAAACCAAAGAAAACTTGAGGAATGACATGCAACATACTTGGGGATTGACTAGCAAGGATTGCACAATTTTTTTTGGGAGGCTGGGAGACTGGCTACCATAACTGTGCAAAAGGTAGTCTAGGTTGTCTAGGGAGGCTGGTTGGCTGTTGGAATTGCGCAATGCGCAATCCAGGCTGGCCTGCTAGCTGTTGGAACTGTGTAATGTGCAATTTCAGCTGGCAGTGGTTGCTAGGGAAAATTTTAAGAACCACCCTAAATTTATATGTATAATAAATGGGAAAATCCCCATGATACATAGGAAAAATGGGAGGCGATTTTATCAATAATATAATATGTATATATAATTTTTTTGGTGAATATCTCACCAAATTATATTATCTTGTAAAGCCATGGCAATTCTTTCACTAAATTATAAAATCTTGTAAGATCTTGGCAAATCTTTCACTGAATAATAAAACATTGTGAAGTCTTGGCAATTTTTTTTTTAAAGTATGAAACTATATATGATAATAGGAAAACATATTCATTAATATACTAACATACATGTTTGGAAAAAGAAACATAATTTTCTCTTTCTACAAACAATGTTGCAAGTTTTAGTGGTCGTGTTTGTCTTCTTACTGTACACTCTTTCATATCCTTTTATTAGTTTTGATAATAATCCACAACAAAGTTCTTGTAGGAAAAGGGACATTTGGAGTTTTCTTTTTCACCTCTTTTTCAATAAATGTTTTAATGCAAATATAATAAACTGGAGGGTATGAGCACAATTCATGGACCCATTGTAAATAGTAGGTATATTCAATTTCCTATAAACCATAGTAAGGAAAAAGCTTGCCTTTTGTGGACTATAAAAGTGCTTTAATTTAAGGCATGTATCCAAATAAAAATCAAGACAATGGAAAACAAGATACAACAATGAAACTTAAGGAATTCATAAGGTAACTGAAGATTTGCAATTCTTGAAATAATACTTACTTGAAACTTTCTTTGTAAAGGACCACTTTATAGTAAAGGGGAAAATGCTAAAAATGTATCAAGGAAATAGTTGCAGACTTGACAATCAAAACTTGATAAGGTGCGGAAATAAGCATGTAATCAATAACTAAAATTGTCCAAAATTCTAAATTTCTTGTTGCCTACAGTGACTTAAATTCTTGGCAATCCCAAGTCAATGGTGAGAAAAAACTGGGCTAGTTACTGTTAGGATCTCAAATCCTAGGTGTTGTATTTTTACCTTGTTTACTCAATAGTTGATTCTCCTTCCTCGTAGCGCACTTATAACAAAAGATCCATGCCTCGATAAATGTTTGCAGCATTGATAACAAATGAAGCTAGGCATTGCAATAGTTTGCTTTAGGAGGAATGTTGTTGTTATGTCTATAATTTTGCAGGGGGCAGAAGCATGCATGCATGATCCATCATTAGTTAATTTCCCATTTTAGATTTAGAGAAGGCCCAATTATCTATGAGAAAAGTGCATGTTGCAGGGCACATATCCCAAGAAGCGTGTGCATTATTTTGTCTTCAGTTCAGAGGCTCAGTGCATGCATGCAATGACCTAGTATTCTCCAATTGAGCACACTATTTCTGGAAGCATTATCCATGCATGAGGGTGCACTCACCTAGGAGATTAGGGTTAGGTTTTAACACCATCACCTAGGGTGCATCACTAGATTTCTATAAAAACCCCCATCCACCCAACTTAGGGACATTGCCCCTGAACTTTGCCTCCAATGCCATAAATTTAACATTTCTTGAGCCTCTGTGGAAGGGTAGTTCAATGTCTTCTCTAAAGCCATTTTCAGCAATATTTTCCTTGGAAATACTTTGCTATCTTTGGCACATGAGAACCAATCACTTGCATTATGGAACATTACCTCTCCTGAAGCATTACCTCATTGTAAAAGGATTTTTGGCTACAACGAGTCCTTCAAATTTCATAAGTACATTATGTTAGAACAACAAGACAATAGTGAGTCGAAACATGAAATTTGATGAGAAGGCTTAGTCCTCCAAGTCTTAGGGACATCTTGGGAAGGTTAAGGAGGGAGAGACAGTTATTGTTCCAAATTCTTCTCCACAGATTTGAGGGAAATCAAATTCAAATCAGAAAAGTTCCAATGCAAACACATAGCATGCATGGCACACCCACACATTGCATAAGACACAAGAGAAATTTGGAGCTCCAAAGACTTATTTTCAAGTGAGTCATCCTCCTCATGAAAAACCACAAGATATGAAAGGGAATGATTGGAAACAATGATTGAACCCAGGTGGTTGTATAAGATGAAGCATGTGGCTAACAAGAGCAGATAGAAGTACAATGCCAGATTCATTGGCTGAAGATTCTCAGAAAGAGAGGTTACCTCTAGTATTTGGTGAATAACCAACCTCATATTTTCTTTTTTCTTTGTAATAAATACATTGAGCCAGTTCAAGGAAAATTCACTCAACTACTGCAAAGCATTTGCTTCACTATTTGAAGGGCACATTTCATTATCAGTTAAGGTATGTTGAGGATGGAAAATTGATGTTGCATAGCTTTGTGGATTCAAAATAGCAAGGTGATGCTAGTGCTAGGAAGAGAAATTCAAGGTTTTGTTTCAACTTGGGGTCCCAAGTATGATATCCTAGATCAGTTGGAAGCAAGAAATAGTGGAATTCATGTGTTGGAGCCGATGGTTTTAAGTATTGTGACAATCAAAGTTGCTCAACTCTCTACAAATCCAGTACTTCATGATCACTCTGAGCATATCAACATTTGGTACCATTTCCTGGAAGATAAGTTCAAGAAGGGAGCAGTGGTTCTTGAGTATGTTCCCTTGAATTTGCAAGTTGTACACATTTTGACTAAGCCCCTGTCAAAGGGGAAGATTGAGATGTTGAGGGAGAGACTAGGCTTAGTGGAGAACACCTTCTCACAAAGAGGTAGTGTTACACATTTTTACCTTGTTTTCTCAGTAGTTAATTCTCCTTCCTCATAGCATAAGAATGATAGTATGTCCATACCTGGGAGCAACAAATCCTTACCATTAGATGTGAGCGGAGCATTGATGTTCGATGGATTTAGGCACAACACTAGTTTACTTTGGGACAAGTGTTGTTGTCTAAGTTGCATGGTATAGTGAAACAGAAATGCATACATCCGAAACAAGAATGTGCTGGAAACATGACCCCCAAAAAATCAGGAAATAGGGGAATAGATATATATATATATTTGAAATTATTTAGAATACAGATAAAGATTCATAAATAATTGAGCAAGTGCTAAGACCCAAGGCCCAACAAAAACATGCTACAACAAATACCTACATATCATCGAAATCATCAATATCACACTCTAAGCATATTTCAATTACCTATATGGCAGTTTATTTCAATTACTAATATTGTTTAATTATATTCGTATACTACAGTTAGTAGTCTACCTTTGAGAGAAACTCATCTCCAAACAACTTAGACTTCTCTGACTGCCAGAAATATGAGAGCTTGCCACCAGGTAACCTTAACAAAAAATATCTTCCAGAAGTATCTGATGAAATCCCTTCAATAATGACACTTGAGTTCTCATTACCAGGACTCAAAACAACCAACCTCTCCACAACACCATCATCTCCAACAAATGAAAGGCATAGATTAGAAGAAGGTAGCAAAGTCAGGCTCAAATAACCTCTGCAACAGAGTAAAACAGGAAGGAAATCCTCAGTACATGCTATTGAAGATATCAATTATTTTACATCACAATTCAAATGCTCAAAAACAAAATTTCTATGCATTGAGCCTCTTACAAACTATGAACTGGACTAACAACCTAATAAATATCATCCTCTCTTTAACCATCATGATTTTCATATAAGGCTAGATTTCCTGAATATATGAGTGCTTGTTCCAGGTTGTTTCTTCTTAACATACTTTTCAGCTGCATGATAGGCAATACATATACCAGTAAGCAGAATGAATAGGATGTGAATATATCAATGCATCATAATCAACATGGAAAACATGGACTTGGCATCTCTGAACCAAAGATTCAGTTGGCATGAAATGTTCTCAACCTCTATGGTGATCTTAGATGCCACACAGGCAAACAAATAAAAATGTACAAGCAAGTGCACATATGAAAGGGCATTGAAATTTTAGCTCTGGAAATTGATTTTAGTTAGTTAACAGACATTTTTTTTTCTTTTTAAATGCAATGATTTTATAACATGAAAGAAGTCCTAGAACATAAGTAAAATCATATCCTATAAATAGTTATAAGACCATGATTAATGAAATTGTGGGATTTTTCAAAGAATATACAAGTTACAAACTTACAGTATCACATAATGCCAACATATCATATATCCCATTTGTCTTGGAATGAACTCTAACAAGATGCAACATTTCATGATTTCCAATATGTGATACCATAAAAAATTCTATATAATGCAAACATATCGTATATCCCATTTGTCTTGGAATGAACTCTAACAAGATGCAACATTTCATGATTTCCAATATGTGATACCATAAAAAATCTATCTACCACTACTTAGTCAAGAACTTCATATTTCCAGGGTAAGTTTTGTATGGATTTAATTGTCTTAGATATTAAGATAAATTCATTCCATTTAATAGACATGATGTGGAGATGCAATGAGCACATCTACTTCTATCCCTATAGAATTTCAATAAAGAAGAATATACTAAGAACAATCATTGTACCTTAAATAACATCTCCCAGATCATTCACCTCTGTACAATTTTGTGGCAGCCAAACTTCAAAGTTGAAGCTGACATTATCAACTAGAACCTCATAACATACATAACATGGAAAGCGAGGAACAATCATTCCAGAGAGGCTCTAATCAAAGTAGCATGCTAAGCCCTTAATAGATATTCATTCAAAGTTGGTCTATACTTCCCCACTTCTCTCAAGCCTGAGTCGGAAGCAAGCCACTCATAGATGTTGTCAGAGAGGGAGGATCAAGGATGGAATGAATTCTATGAAATTATATAGAAATGTCTTTCACTATGCTCCTTCCTTTCCATTGTAGTAGACTGGCAGTAGCCAATAGACCAGATGGACTATCACTATGGGAAGGCTAGAAAATAAAAAAATAAAGATAAAAATGAGTGCCTAAAATAAGACCTTTGAAGGCTTCTCTTGATTTTAACAGGAAATTTATAAACATAGCAACCATTTTACACACATCTACATGACTTCAAGTGATATAGTTGTAACTGTCTCTCTAAACTGGTCACTAATGCAAATGGAAAGTCATTTCAATCTTGATTATAATGCCAATTGGAATAGGTTCAATACAACATTAACATTTGTAGACCCTTATAATAACCAAAATTGCGATCAATAATGACGTTTTCTCAAGAGTAGATAAGAACGAACTTGAATTTAGTATTCACCTAGGCTAACCAGATTAACCTAACAACTAATCATACAATATTACATAAAATTTAACATACTCAATGTGTGAGATAAACACAACATGCAAAGTTTAGATAACAAATAAAACAAATCAACCCACCTTAACAATAAAAGTGCAATCATAAGAGGTGCAAAACAATGCTTCCTAAATTTGTTCCAATTAAGAATTATCAAACTACACATAAATCAAAACAACTCCCACAAGAATCAAGAAGCAAATCAGCAAGGGAAACTCCCTATAAAACTTCACGTTTGCTACCACTGTAATTCAACTACAGATAAGCCATGGTAAAAAATCATGATGAAATATTTTTGCAAAACAATTATCTGACAATTTTAGAAGCTTCTATACTCACATGCCTCTAACTTTACTGCTAGTGATGTAGATATGAATCTAGCACTTAATCAAATATGTTGGGTAAATAATTCAAAAATCAGGACAACTCCTAATCCACATCGAAATCTTTCAAAATGCTTCCAATGAGACATAGCTCTGGCAGTGTACATGGGATTGGTCGACTATAACAATACAACTCCAGTTGGCTTAAGAGTCAGTAGTCGACTCAATCTAAGTCATCTCAGTGTGTTAACACATAATCCTGCGAGCAGGACAGATAAGAAAATGAAACTCAGGAAAAAAAAAAAAAAAAAAAAAAAACAAACAAACAACAGAAAAAACAAACAAACAAACAAAAACAAAAACAAAAAAAACAAGCAAACAAACAAAAGAAAAACAAAAACAAACAAACAAAAACAAACAAACAAACAAAAACAAAAACAAACAAACAAAAACAAAAACAAACAAACAAACAAACAAAAACAAAAGACAAACAACAAAAGACAAAAAATAAAAAACAAAAAACCTATGTTGCTTCGGGGCACATCACTGCCTCATCACTTCCTTAAAAATGATGTACTTGCCAATCTCGCATTTTAGGGAACATTGGGACACCTCCGAAATATTCTAATTTTCTCGACGAGGTCACTAGGAACTCTAGAATGTTTAGCCCACACCCGAACCATTCTAGTCCAGAAATCAGGAACATTTAAGAGACAGTCCTCAAGTCCCTAAAAACATTAGGGTTGCCTCACATTGTGTTGACTTATGATGGTTCAAAAAACGAACTAAAATAAAAATAAGGTCCATGTGGGACACAATTGGTAAATCCATAAAAACTAAGAACCCTACTCTAATGCTCAATTTTCTCATTCCACTTATTGTTCCAAATTCACTCTCACAGAGCTAACAAATTTCCCCTTCATGCTGCCTACAATTTATGTTTAGATCCACTTCTCACATTACCTCACTCACTCTTGTCTTACATGGAATCAACCTTACCTTTGCAAAGAATCGAGATGAAGTTGCCTCAACAGTTTAAACCTCAATTGCAGTAGTCTCTCTGATTCTACCTGTGAATGTAGCCCGAAAGCTTCAGAGAGATTACCAATGCAAAAAAATAGATTGGATGGGGGCCTTGGAGTGTTGAAGACTGAAGTGCATTGACCAAACTTCCAGGTTCTTATTGTTTTTTTACAGTTACCACAGTTTTTGTTGGTTAAATCAGTGGTTTTCAAATCCATTGATGTTTGCACAATGACAACAAAGGCTATTGTTTCTTTCTTTTTGTGCATTTCTTCCAAAATCTCAACAAAAATCCAAATAGAGGGCATCTCTCTTCCCTCTCCTACAGAGTAACTGCAACATTGATAGAGACAATTGAATACAATGTTTGTCAGAAAATTATATGAATATTTGTATGCTTTATTTTATCTCATCTACACTGAAATCATTTTAGAAGTGGAATACTTTGCATGAATGCATGAGCCTCAAATAGTTTTTCCATGCCATGGATGAATTTCCCTAAACACCTAAAGATCAGATTCAACCCTTTCTCTCCATTCCAAACTACTTTCTAAAATAAAAGTCACCATTTCCAAAGATGAGGAGATACAAGTAGAGGAGTGCTACTAACCTCGATTGCATCAATATTTTTCTTCTTGATGTCAGCAGCAGAGTGCCGATATGTGAAATTTGCCAAAGAAGTCACAAAAACATCTCATTGTGCTTGCATACACATGACAGAGATAACATGAATTGCATTATGGAAACCTTCAAGGCACTGGTATATAACCACCTCATCGTCACTTTGGTCAAGTGGAACACTAAATGTTGCTAGCATTGGAAACCAGCAAACCTCCACCATGAATCTTCAGATTACCACATATGTAGCAGCATAATACACATACCTGCAACTACCAAAACAAGAGTTTAATTACATTTTATAAATTCACATACTTAGACTTGCGAGCCTTTTCCCTAAACTAATCTCGCATGTGACGAAGAAGATCATCACTCGTTTCCAGAGATTTTTCTTCCCCCCTTTTACAAATTACAATATTTAGTATACTATCTAGATCTAGGATTTTGTTTCCATTTATGGGAACTTTATTTTTTGGCATCAAATTATCATCTTCATCTTGATTTCATTTTAGACAATATGGTCATACAAGGATCCCATATAGCCATCTGCTAAATCTTTTCCATCATCTATACCTCCGTTATTCCCTATGAAGTCTGCCTTTGACATCTACAATAACACTGCAATTTAGGAAACAGGCATTTGGACAAAGGATGATCCCAAAATAATTTGAAATATGATGATCTAGGAGAACTGCCAACTAATTGCACATATGAAAAAGGCATACCTTATTCTTCACTATTGGATTATGTGCATCAGTGTTGAAGATGATCAAAGAGTATGCAAGCACATAAACTGTGTCTGTGCTAGTGAAAACCTTTGGGTTGTGTTGACAGTGCTGGACCTGCCAACATGTCATGGGATATCCCCAGTAAGAAGTCCCAATAAGACCTCAGATTGTTTTGTATAAGAGGCCTAGCAGTGGGTTGTACAGTAATGCCTTAATCGCAGTTTCGCACAGAGGCAAGTAAGATGTCCCTGTTGATAGCAAGGGTGTGACATATGTAGTAAGTCAAGGAAGGTGCATGAGTGGTTCTAACACACGAAGGGTGAGGTGAGTGCACCCCTTGGCAACTTGTGATTACACAGAGTTAAGAAGGGAACACACGAGAAAAGATGCATCACAACATGGAAGGCAAGTAAGCTAGCAATCCAAAGTGATGGTTAAACCAACAACACATTTCAGAAAGATTCATACATACATATACAGAAATAACTACACATGCAGGCGTAAAAAAACATATACATATAACATTTAGAGTACTCAAGGTATTTGAAATAAAATACAACATATGCATGAAACGTGTTGGCTCTGTTATATTAAGAAGTGTAAGTTCCAGTCATACAATACATCCATGTCCAACCACTAGTTTTGACAGCGGAATGTTACAGCCACAACTGCCTGCTCCTCCAAAGAGATATACTAGCTCTGCGTAGTGGAGAAGCCAAGGCTCGTTACAATACTGTCCAAGCTTTCTCTAAGATACTCCTATCAAAAGCTTGGTTGACCAAAAGCCTATACAATGAGTTATGAGGGACTATTTATAGCAAAGGGTGGGGTGACCCTTAACATTCCCCTTTGTGACATTTCATCTACCCTAATGGCTCTTCATCTACTCTATGACTGTTACATCCAACTATCGACACTTGAACTTAAACTTGACAAGATGTTACATTACAATGCACATGTATCCATGTGATACAAAATGGCTTGAGAAAGCCATGCAAGAAATCACTATGACTCGGACAACTGTTGGAAGACCAACTCTTCGACATCCTCACGGTGGTCGACAATAGCGAACTGATGCCAAGCTCGGTAGTCTGTGATGGTGTCTATGTACTCTAAGGTGACATCTTTCTGGAAATGAACTCTTGCCTCCATAACATCCAGGTACATTGCACAGGCACCTTTGTCCAACTCGTCTGATAACATGCGCATCATTGTCTTGAGTGTGGCCAGACCAACAACATACTTGTGCATGGTGTCTACACTGATTGACAAGTTTGGGTTGGTGGCTATGCGCATCAAATCATAAAATTACAAGTCAAGCTCTAGTCGGATCCGTGCCTTTGTCTTCTCCTGTGTGAGTGTCCCAATAGATGGGATCGCATGTGTGTGTAGAAAAACATCCATACTCTTGAATACAAGTGCATGGGAAGCCTGTAGACTAGTGATGAGTTGCGGAGATCTTCATAGTTCTAGATCTGACTCCGGGTGCGTGCCTTTAGCTTGACCGCTCTGGGCTTCATCATCTTAGGCAACTGAAGTGGGGCTTCCTTGTATCTCGTCGTCCATGTTTTCATGTAATCAACAACATCATGCACGTTCGACACAATACGTGCTCTTCTACCACATCGCTACTGCCATCTGTTGAGATGGACGACTTCCTTAAGCACAATACCAAACTTGGAATACAACGCCCGCATGACTGCGTCAAGGGACAATACTTCATCCACTATTTCCTTCTTCAATTCTGCTTGGGCAGATGTTGTAACCAATTCTCCTCCCTACTTGGCCGTATGTAGCTCCTTAGCCATTCACTCGTTCTCAGCTATCAGGAAGTGAACACTCGAGCTAGTGGCTTTGGCATATGCTCTGGTAGCATCGGCCAACGTTGTTGGATGTTTGTGCACATCAGACATGATCACTCGTTCCTCAAAATGCACAGGACATGTATGATCCTTCAGAGTCGACACTCTACAAGATTGCAAGACTCTATGTTGAGACTCGTCGAATGAGATGTTGTGCATCTCCTCCTAGGGATTGTCTCCAAGGATTTTAGTGTCTCCTTGGTCCCTTGGGACTTGCTCTTCTTCTGGATGCCGTGAAACTAGTGGGTCGACCTCTTGGTGGTGAGGCATGAGGTTGATATATTTCTGTAACTGCTTTTGCTCCATATCTGTATCCATCTTTTCAAGTGATTACTCTATCTCCTGAGCAAAGTCCTGCTCCTGCGATGGTTCACGTTGTTTTCCTGATGCCAATTGTTCTGATGATTCTACCATATTTATGGGCACAGTTTCATCTATCTGCACAAGTTGCACCCCCTGTTGTACCTTTTCCTGTTGCACTTCCTTCTCTTGTCTGTGCAGCTCCTATCCTTCCGGAATTGCTCCTTCAACTCATGCAACTCCTTCTCTATTTCCTCCATTCTCCGTTTCTCTCTTTGCCTTTGCACGTTTCTCTTGTCGCATTGTTACCTTGTTGCCTCTATGGCCAAATCTACTTTCTACACAAGTGGACCTGCTCGAAACTTTCATCTTTGCTCTTCCTCCATGAGGTCGCCAATATTCCTCTTTCCCTTGTCGCACACTGGTATGTTCACCTCTGTTGTTGCTACTACTTCTGGTACTCTTCGGGATGTTTCTTCTCTATCCATTCCATAGCAAGGCCGACTGGTTCATTAAGTCTGGAGGAGTTGTAACAATATATCCATGGGTCTTCCTCTGCCCAATGACATGCCCCATGGATCTAGTTGAGTTGTACTCTCATGCAATGATCTTTAACAAGTCAATACGAGTCATATGGATTGTAACTTCAGAGGTCAAATGGATATTTATTCATCTGCTCTGCTTTGACATCCGCATGCTTGAAACTCTGTATCTCGTATAACCCGATCCACAATGGAAGAGCGAGCCAAGGTGCCTTCTTCTTCCGGTGCAGCCTAGCTATCAATCCTACCGAGATGTGATATGATACTTCTTGCATGATGAGCTTGTCCATGGTAAACTTCGGTAGAACACGCGGAGGCTTCTACGCACTGTACATCCGTATGAAGATGCCAGATGGTGAGGCATACCAATTAGCTATGTCGATCAGTGCCTCTATTGCTACCTTCGATATGTAGGGTGGATCTGGTTCGAATATCATCTTGTAAATTGGGGTGACAAAATGATCAGACAGTTGTGTGATAACTCCTCTGAAGCTGCATTCAGACAACATCTTACAATAAATGTTCACAAAGGTCTCCGCCAGTGTCCATGCCCACTTCAAGCCCGGGAACTCCTGACGGGCACAGATTGCATCCAAGATGTAAGCAGACATGTAGATTTCTTCTTGCATACCTTTGGGTGGTTGTCGAGCCCTTGTTACCTATTCCTTTAGCTAGTGAGCCAACATGTCAGACTAGTTGCATGTTTTGCATTCTTTGGCCAGTTGGTCTAATGTGATCACCCAACTCTGTGGGAAGTTTTCTGTGCTTTCTTGGCCATACAGTCGACATACAAAGATGAACAAGTATTTATACGCCTTCCATAGTATCTTCGTCCTGTAGACGTGGTTGGGTGTCATCCTGAATTTAGCTGGCTCCTTCACCCAGTTCTTCAAGATATCTCTAGAGTTGGCATTGTTGTTGGGTATGCTGAAGGGTTTCTCCATGGTGATCACAGGCTTCGACATCTCATCATAATCCTGTGCCCTGAAGGTAGCAATCTCTGTCCTGCTGACACTGCTCAATGTCATCGTCTCAGGATTAGTGTGCGAGATGATCCAATGTATCATGTTCGCGCATGGGAGCACGAGATACCTGCATGAAATACGGTACAAGCCGGACTTGTGGATGTTCACATAGACTTGGAAATCTTCGAGGTCTTCCCAAAATGTGCTTGCAAATGCATCATTGACCTCTTGCCATTTCAGCTTGATTTCCTTGTCTACAATCAGCTTGGTGTTTTCATAGATCAGCAGACTTGTAGACACTCTCTCAACCGTTACTCGAGTTGCACTTACATTAGTGTCCTTTGATCCTGCTCTCTTGGAGGCCATTTATCTTGAACTGCTAATAGGTGGATGAACACCTGTTAGATCTAAAGACAAAGCGACATGCATGGCAAGAAATCTGTCAGCTAAAACCAAAGAAAACTTGAGGAACGACATGCAACATACTTGGGGATTGATTGGCAAGGATTGCACAATTTTTCCTAGGAGGCTGGGAGACTGGCTACCATAACTACGCAAAAGGTAGTCTGGGTTGTCTAGGGAGGCTAGTTGGCTGTTGGAATTGCGCAATGTGCAATCCAGGCTGGCCTGCTGGCTGTTGGAACTGTGCCATGTGCAATTTCAGCTGGCAGTGGTTACTAGGGAAAATTTTAAGAACCACCCTAAATTTATATGTATAATAAATGGGCGAATCCCCATGATACATAGGAAAAATGGGAGGCGATTTTATCAATATTATAATATGTATATATAATTTTTTTGGCGGATCTCCCACGAGATTATATTATCTTGTAAAGTCATGGTGAATCTTTCATTGAATTATAAAATATTGTAAGATCTTGGCAAAGCTTTCACTGAATAATAAAACATTGTGAAGTCTTGGCAAATGTTTTGTTAAAGTATGAAACTATATATGATAATAGGAAAACATATTCATTAATATACTATCATACATGTTTGGAAAAAAGAAACATAATTTTCTCTTCCTTCAAACAATGTTGCAAGTTTCGTGGTCGTGTTTGTCTTCTTACTATACACTCTTTCATATCCTTTTATTAGTTTTGATAATATTCCACAACAAAATTCTTCTAGGCGTCGATCTTAACCACCAGTTCTGTCAAGGTAGGAGAGATTAATATTTTCTCTACCAATTTTGTCAAGCTATGAAATTTCTTTCTTATTCCATAGACTCCAACTGCGAAATAAAAAAAAAAAAAAAAAACACATCAAGTTTGTTTACCCCAACACGCCAACAAGTAGCAAGCCCCAACTATATAATATAAGAAAGTAGTAGGTATCCCAAAGGCCTAAAGGGGATCTAATGGAAAGAAGTGACCATTGTCAGAAGCCTTCCAATCAATATATAAATATATAAATGTAGATTTATTATTATTTTAATTGGAAATCTTCAATTAAATAATAAAATTTAATTATGTCTCTCCCAATCTAAATTTCTTATTAGCATAATTCACTACCTTCATACGTCTTGCATTTTTTAACAACTTTGTAACATGTGGATTAATTTCTTTTTTGGTGCACAATCTCTGCCTTTTAGGACAATATGGTGCAATGGCCACCCCTACATATCATTACGACAATCTAAGAATAACAGAGAAGATGAAAGGTTGTACAAACCAACATATTTTTCAAACAACTAATCCAACATCAGTACCTTAAATTTTTCACGAAGATATCATATTGAGAACGTTTGAAAAATGTTAGGAAATCTGGGCAGCGACTATCTCTCTTCTGTGAGGGTGATGCAGAAAGAGTGATAAGATTTCATTGTTTTGATTTTTTTTGTTAAATCAGAAAAACCAATATTAATGGAGATATTTTTATTTTTTACTAAATTTTGTGAAGTGACTAAATGTAGCTTTAACCATTCACCTTAAGATGTTTTTCACAATATAATTTCCTAAGTCTATTTAATATCTTCATTATCATAAAAACCAACCTATATCCATCTTAACTCCACATCTACCACTCTTAGAGGGATGAAATCTATTTATCTCTCTCAGCACTTGGTAGACCTGAAATTAAGATGGATCTAAGATGATGGAATTTCCCCTTTAAATAGTCTATGCTCACATGAATACCATGGTATTACCATGGGTCAATACCATGGGTTGTCATAAACCTGGAACTTATTTATGACAATTAATAAAATTAATAGTTGATTTTTATTTTATTTTTTTATTTTTACCAAGTTAAAATGTTTAAGTGACGTTAAATTACAAGATCCATTTTTACTCTTGATCTACCAAGCCCCGAGAGGGATCAAATATTTTTTCACTCTATGCTAGTTTGCATATCACGATATTTGATCAATCTCGTACAGAGTAAAGATGGATCTATGCTAGTTTAATTCCCACCTTTAAATAGGCTACATTCCACGTGAATACCATGGATCAATACCATGTGCCATTTTTATTTTTATTAATACTAATATTAGGGTTAATAATGTTTTTTTGCATTGTATTAATAATAATTTCTCCCATGGTATTTGGCTCATAGTATTTGGCTCATCGGCTTCACCTAAATATAATGCATTTTTTGAGTGTCCTTAAATATAAGGTGACTTATGGAGTAAATATAAAAAAATGTTTTATTTATTTACCATACCTCTCGTTTATTTATATTTTTATTAATTTACCATACCTCTTTTATAAATATGGTATTTGGCCCATAGAATTCACTTAAATAAAACCTCTTTTTTGAGTCTTCTTAAATAGAAAGAGGGTTATGGACTAAATATTAAAAGAGGTTTTATTTATTTACCATACCTTTGGAGTACGTATAAAAAGAGGTTTTACTTATTTACCATACCTCCACTTTATTTATATTTTTATTTATTGGGACCAAATACAACCTCCCAAACCACCTCCCAAACCAGAAAATGAGCAATTGCAAACAAATTTAACATTGCAAAGCAGAAAATCAGGCCATTGTAATGGAATATAACCTCCCAATCCAGGCGAATCGGGTCAAATGAGTCTTTTCATAGTTTATTCGCCCTTTTTTGGGGCTAAAATGAAGAAAATTAATATTTTTTAAATAAAAATTGGGCTAAATATATGAAATGGGTGTTTTATAAAAATTTTGCCCTTCTAAAATGAAAAACCCCTTAAATTTCGCCCTTGGGCTAAAATTCGCCCCTAAAATTTACCATGGTGTTTCAGGTCTAGTGACTGCGTTTTGTAATTTTTTGGGCCAGCAGTCGCTGTCCCTCGGAATTGTGCAATGCAAGATTGGAGGACAGTCACTGGGCAGAAATGCACATTTTCTGAGAGGAATACAAAGCCTTCCTTCTCAGGATTGTGCAATGTTGTCTTGTTGAGGCAGAGTCCGGGCCAAGGCTGCCTAGACCTACCAATGGGCAACTGAAAGCAAATGTGAATGTGAATGCATGGCGATATTGAGTGTAAGCAAGAGTGAATGATCGTGCATGAAAATAGTGAATGAAAGATTTAGAAAACGGAACAATATGCATGTGGGTGAAGCGAGTCGCTGAATCAACGATCATTCGTGCAAAACAGTTTCATGCATGCGATAGCAGTGAGATGCTAACGAAAAATGAAACGATGCTAGTAAAAGCTAGTATGCATGTAAACGACAGCAAGCATTCACAAAAATCAAGCAAACAACACTCACACAAGAGAAAACACAAAAAGCGACAGAAATGTTGCAAAAGACAAGTTAAGAGGACTTACCCGTGAATAGCTGAGTTGGATGTGTCGAAGACTCCTGGATGTGTTGTGGGATGTTAGAGCTCCAAGATCGATGTGAATAAGTGAGCTCTAAAGCATCAAATAAATAAGTTTGAGGCTCATGATGCGCATGCCACAAATATAGGAAAAAGCGACACTTGGAGGAAAGATTCTAAGATGATCTTTGCATGTAACCTCCAGCTGCTAGAAATAGCTCCCTAAAATCTAGGGATGCTTTTTGCTGTTCCGGGAAAAAGTAGCCCATGCATGCAAGTCAAGTTTTCTTGGTCCCGGGTGGAATTGGTCAACTCAATGGCACATGTAACAACCTGCTCAGCTGAGGGGAAAAAATGCGCATTTATGGGAGGGAGCTGGACTGGCTGCCGAGAAGGTTTACGCAATTTCTGGGTTGAGCAGCCCTTTTGGGAGGAAATGCACAATTTTCTCAGTGAAGCTTGACAAGAGGATTTGTGCAATTATGGAGCCCAGTAGACTGCGAGACAGGATTGCACAGTTTCTAGGGGGAAGGTTGGTTCCCCTCCATAATTGTGCAATTTCTTGAGGGAGCTACTCAGCCTGCAACTGTACCAAGTCCGAAGAAACAACCTGTGAGGGGGATGCAACAAGCTCTCATGCACAGGCTGGCAATCTGCAAGAAAATCACTGAAGCTTGTGTACTTGACAAGGCAAGACATGTTGCTGAGGAAGGTTGGTAGGGAGGCTCCAAAATGAAGCTAAGGAAAAATTTTGGAGGGTTGTTGTAGTCGCTACAACACTTGGCGACACACTGGTAGAAATCCAACTCTCGGAATGGACCTTCTTCGTGAAAATAAAGTCTAATCCCTCCGGAAGTTTTGTTCAGCTCTCAATTCGTCTTGGTTTCCACACTTGCTTGATTGTAAGATGTAGCATCTGCCAAGCTCTTGGTCGATTGACACACATTCCAAGTCAAGGCAACATAGTTGTTTTGATTGGGGTTAAGCGGTATATTGGTGCACAAGCAGTATAGTTGTCAGAGTCCTAGTTTCATCTTTGGTATTGCTCCGCTGCCATCAGGCTTGGACAGTATCCTAGTGGACTCGCACAGGAACACAAGCATCGCTCCGTTTCCAACGAACCTGGTCAGTACCCCGATGGAGTTACTTGCATCAGCGCTCTACGTAGGAAGCCTTTCTCTTCTTTCACCTTATTCTTTTTTTTTCATTTCTCATTTTTTTCACTTTTCATTTTTTCATTTTCATAACTGTGCTTAACACTTATTCATTTTAGAGGTGGAAGAAGGATCCCAACTTATTGAGAGAAGAATAGGTTGTTCCTTCAGAGAAGTATTTTATTATATACCTCTGACGTGCCTGTTAAGGTTTTCCCCCTCACCTTACTCTACTTGACTGAGATGACAAGGGTTAACCCAAAAACAACCGACTAGAGTAGGTGACACTAGTTAGCGCGCAAGCGTTGTGTTTTCACCAAGGTTCACTTCAAACGATACATATTTTCCATCGACGTATCATGGAATAAAAGTAACAAATTCTTCATATAGAGGCAGGATGACAGATAACCAACTAGTGATAGCTGCACAAGGCCTCTTGTACTTTACCCAGCTTGTTTCAAGAGTCATGCACGATTTCAAGTGAAACTAATCTACGAACAAAAACAAGCAACACAAATAAAAGCAGATGCAAAAGAAAATGCGAAAGCAAAGTGAGTAAGAAAACAAGCAAGCAGATAAACAAACATGCAAAGCAAGTAAGCAAACAGGCATGCAAACAAACAAACTGAAAGCAAACACTACTCCTACTCCTAAGCTAACGGTGCATGGGCCTAATCACGTGAAGTGATATTTCCAATGCAGCCACTGGCACATTGGTTGACCCATGTTGGTGAAAGCTTGGTCTACGAGCAACCCAGTTGTGCAAACAAGAAACCAAGAAAGATATAACAATGAAGACAAACACACTTC
The DNA here is from genome assembly GCA_031772625.1 of Pinus tabuliformis. Classification (NCBI taxonomy): domain Eukaryota; kingdom Viridiplantae; phylum Streptophyta; class Pinopsida; order Pinales; family Pinaceae; genus Pinus; species Pinus tabuliformis. Next base: position 1,255,963,285 of record CM062804.1, read on the forward strand.
ATATTTAAAAGTGTCCATAAGACAAAAGTGAGTGCAAGTACATGACATGTGGTCCATGGACTTGTCATGGTGTTGTGCAACACTGTGTGCAGCTTTGAAGCATACGCATATTCTTGACTGTGACATGTAAGCAAATGAAAGAAATAAAGACAACTTGTGTCATGCACGTGTGCTTGCAATGTAAGATTCCTCCAATGCATGAGCGATGGGATCATGCAGTTCGAGTGGAGGAAGCATGATCTATGTGTGAGGTTGATCTCCAATGCATATAGATGAGTGATGAGGAGCCTGGGGTGATTGAACAATTTCCTGTTCAGAAGTGAAACCAGCCGTAGGACAGCGAGGGCCTGACATAACCATCAGCTCGGGCTGAAGTGTCTCGATATCTTGGGGTGTTTCGACTTCATCATCATATAGATCATCATAAACAGGTGGCTTTGAAAAATCAATTGTGATAGAATCATGATCGTGATCGAATATGGGAGTAAATAGATCACGACAGCCACAATCAGAAAAATCAATGATTTCATCGGCATCCTCATGATCTGATAAATCAAACAGAGGGTTAGATGAGAAGCGAACAAATTCATCCTTTGTGTTCCTGGAAAAGGTAGATAAAAGGTCAAGTGGAGTTTCAATGAATAGTTTATCCTCTCCGTTGTCGGATGATGGACTGACATCCGATGTATGTTGTGAGTGATCAACAATGGGTGCATCCCTAGATGAAGATACACATGTAAAATCATGGATGGCAGGTTCACCAAATATGTTAGGAAATAACAGAGGGGGCTCGGAAGGAAGGGAGTCATATTTCGCCGAGTGTTGATGCTCAATCTCCCAGTCATACTCTTCATCAATGACAACGAATGTTGGTTGTGCAACACCAACTCCGTCGATGGATTGATCCTCATTCACAACAAGTGTAGAGTCTTGAATGGAAGAAAACAAGACAATATCATCCATAGGATCATCCGAGTACGAAGACGAAGGTTGTGGTACAAAATGCATATGAGAACTCGATGGACTCACAACTAAATTTGTGCGAAAATTAAGCAAAGTGATATTGGGAGGATGTGACAGCTTAACAGATGTGTGAGCATGATCTCCCACAACACTTTGCAGTGGTGGCACTATTTGATGAGGGGACGGCGGATAGTCACTTGTGACAGTGACCGTATCCATCTGTGATTACGCAGCTCCATCACTAAAGTATGTTGAGCGAGGCTTGAGCTAAAACTTGTTCTTGGGATGGAATGATTTCTTAAGACAGTACTCGAATCTATCCTAAAGATAAGGAAATTTCATCTGGCTCTTCGAAGTTTGAAACTACAAATCACGGAAGCGATGCCAAAAATACATATGCGATTCATGTGGAGCCTTCCGTTGTTGTAATTTTTTCTATTCAAGATGTTCTAGATCAAAATGAAAGAAAGTATCTTCAATGAGATCAAAGAAGTTCTCAAGTGAGTGCACACTATCAGCCAGTAGGCTGCACAACAACTAATGTGGATATTCACGAAGTGTGTATGCAAGTAACAGACTGGCCTATTCATCAAAACATCCATCGTCCTCATCATGCATGGCAAGAAAGTCATGTAAGAACTCAGGCCAGGCCACCTCGCCTTCACCATCATACTTTTATGTGGACAAGAGATCAAAAAACTGCCCCGAGATGGTGACAGGTTCGGCATGCGAAAAACATCGTGGAGGGTTGAGTGTGAAAGTCTCCATGATAGATATGTAAAGGTTCAAAACAGGATGAGAGGGCACAACTTGTCATCTGGCCCTCCTTCTAGCGCCAAAAATATTAACGGTGCTCGACCTGCCAACATGTCAGGGGATCTCCCTAGTAAGAAGTACCAATCAGACCTCAGACCGTTTGGTGTAGGAGTCCCAGCAATGGGTCGTATGGTAATGCCTTGACCATGGTTTCGCATAGAGGCAAGTAAGATGTCCCTGTTGGTAGCAAGGGTGTGACATAAGTAGTAAGTCAAGGAAGGTGCATGAGCAGTTCTAACACGCGGAGTGTGAGGTGAGTGTGCCCCTTGGAAACTTGTGATAGCATGGAGTTAAGAAGGGAACACACGATCAAAGATGCATCACAACATGGAAGGAAAGTAAGCTAGCAATCCAAAGTGTTGGTTAAACCACCAACACATTTCAGAAAGATTCATACATACATATACAGAAATAGCTACACATGCATGCGTAAGAAAACAGATACATATATCATTTAGAGTACTCAAGATAGCTGAAATAAAATACAACATATGCATGAAATGTGTTGGCTCTATTATATTAAGAAGTGTAAGTTCCATTCATACAATACATCCATGTCCAACCACTAGTTCCGACAGCGGAACGTTATAGCCACAACCACCTGCTCCTCCAAAGAGATATACTAGCTTTGCGTAGTGGAGAAGCCAAGGCTCGTTACAATACTGTCCAAGATTTCTCTAAGATACTCCTATCGGAAGCTTGGCTGACCAAAAGCCTATACAATGAGTTATGATGGACTATTTATAGCAAAGGGTGGGGTGACCCTTGACATTCCCCTTTGTGACAGTTCATCTACCCTCATGACTCTTCATCTACTCTATGACTGTTACATCCAACTATCGACACTTGAACTTATAGTTGACAAGACGTTACATTACAATACACATGTACCCATGTGAGACAAAATGGCTTGAGCAAGCCATGAAAGACATCACTATGACTTGGACAGTTGTTGGAAGACCCGCTCTTCAACATCCTCATGGTGGTCGACAGTAGCAAACTAATGAAAAACTCGGTAGTCCGCATTGGTGTCCATGTACTATAAGTTGACATCTTTTTGGAAACGAAATATTTCCTGCATAACATCCGAGTACACTGCTTGGGCTCCTCTGCCCAACTCATCTGATAGCATGTGCATCATTATCTTGAGTGTGGCCGGACCAGCAACATACTTGAGCATGGTGTCTGCATTGATTGACAAGTCTAGGCTGGTGGCTATGTGCATCAACTCGTCAAAGTACGAGTCAAGCTCTAGTCAGACCTATGCCTTTGTCTTCGCTTGGGTGAGTGTCTCAATAGATGGGATCGCATGTGCACTCACAACAACATCCATACTCTTGAATACACGTGCATGGGAAGCCTGTAGACTAGTGATGAGTTGCGAGATATCTTCATAGTTCTGAATTTGACTCTGAATGCGTGCCTTCAGCTCGACCGCTCTGGAATTCATCATCTTAGCCAAGTGAAGTGGGGCTCCCTTGTATCTCATCGTACATGTTTACATGTAATCAACGACAACATGCATGTTCGAAAGGACACATGCTCTTCAAGAACATTGTTGTTGCCATCCGTTGAGATGAACGATTGCCTTATGCACAGTACCAAACTTGGAATACAATGCCCGCATCACTATGTCAAGGGACAATACTTCATCTAGTATTGCCTTCTTCAATTCTTCTCGGGCAGATGTTGTAACCAATTCTCCTCCCTACTTGGCCATTTGTAGCTCCTTAGCCATTCGCTTGTTCCCAACTATCAGGAAGCGAACACCCGAGCTAATGGCTTCAGCATATCAATTCATAGAATTTATTGGTTTCTAGACTAATTCCATCTTTAAAAGAATGACTATGATCTCGAACATGGCTAAGAGGTTCTCTTGGGTATTGTTTTCTACCTTTTCAAACCTAGGGGACTACTATGAAAAGGGACATTTGGAGTTTTCTTTTTCGCCACTTTTTCAAACTCTCTAAACATGAAAAAGATGTCGATTTTTACCTTCGTTGGACTCATCAAAATGTCAAACAACAATGGACTCATCAAAACATCAAACAACGATGGACTCGTTGATATGACAAGGTCGAACCACTCCTTCTCAGGGTTCGTTAAATATACTTGGAGGGATTCATCCGAAGGATGAACTTACAAATCAAGTATATGTTATCCTCCTCAATCTTGTTAAAAAATAAGGAGGTACTAACCAGTATGGTTCGGGAATTGGGAAAACAAGGAATTTTGTTTTCTAATGACAACGAGTCACTCTTGAACACGACACTCTTCCACTTCATCTATGTGGCTGCTGGGTTGGGTAATATGCTTGCCTTTTTGTTGTCATACCGTTTTCATAACCTCCATTTCGGTTTTGGGTCAATGCTGCCAACTTCATTTAGTGTCGTCGATGTGTTGAAGAGAAGTCATTCAGTTGATCTCTATTACAATACTCTTAAGCCTTCATCTCATGTTTTCCTTTCCTGATCCAGTTCCATGCCAGCATTATTCTAGTCATTTTGTCTCAATCATGATACTCATTTTGTGTCGTTGATAGGGGATACATCAAGGCCCTCCTGCGACGGGTCGCTTCCTATCGACATGAACACATCATCTAGGAAGTTGACTTAGAAACACACCTTTGCTACCTTGGTGTTTTCATACATCAATGGAAAGCTTCCTCACTCTCGGTGATAGGTTTACATCAATGGCCTTCGAACGAAAGATTTTGTGTGGCGTTCAACATCAACTCATTTATTCACACCATATAGATTGTACTATAGTACCTTGGGATCAACTAACATCATAAGTGGTTTCTCTCACGTCTCTTAACAACTTACATCATTGGCCAGTAATCAGATGGTGTCTACAATGTTCAACTCCAACTCATTGATTCACATGGTTAGACTCGTACATTGGTTAGTCGTGTAAACGATATGGAAGACACCGTATCTAGTTTTATCCATCCAGGCTGTGATTTTAGGAATTATACAAGATTACTATGTATGATGGTCGTGATAATATAGACAGTCATCCGGCCATGGGTCCACCAGTTGCATCTATGGACACATATTTTGATCATTGTACATGTTATGTTAGCTTATGAACTAAGTATGGGTATGCTTCCCTCAACAAACAAAGATGTCATGTTGTAAATGTATTGATGAAGCTTGTCAATTGTCCTTGATCCCGACTTGTCACAAGGTAAAACACTTCGGTCATCAGTCATCATATCTAACTTTGTGCTTTAGGGGGAATTATGTTGTAGGCCATTTTTTCATATCCGATCAGTGAGCCTCCTAATGGGATCAATCAACATCCTATTCCCCATTGTCACCATCTTGCACAAATCCCTAAGCATATTTCCTTCATCCCCCATAATTTCAGCCCTAAACTGCATCATCTGAGCCAGTTTGAGGACCAACACTCCCTATAAGCCTATTGGGGTGTGTTCACTAATAAGTTGCTCCATTATGGCCTGCTTTGGTCACCAGCAGGTTGCTTCCCTTTGCACCTGTGTTGATTCTATAATTCTGGGAGAATGATCGGGATTCTGGAAGCTTCCCCTTCTAGGAGTTTCCAAAAGTTGTTACAACTACTTACCTTAGATAAAACATTTGAATCCTATATGATTTCTCCTTTGATAAATCACCATCTTATACCTTGAGCTCATCCTTCCATCCCTTTTGGATATCAAGCCTATATTGGCAAATGGATAAGAATTCATGAACTACCTCTCCTTCCTATATATTTACCTCATTCCACAAGCACCTGATTAGTTTTTTGGGTTGGATTTTGAAGAGTGATTCTACTCTTATACTATTGTTTTGAGTGGTCATCATATCACGCATTTAAGGTGATTAGAGCTGCATAGTGTGACAAGGAAAGGACAAGTCAACAACTTGGAGGAACTCTTCTACAAGATCAAATTCTACTTATGGTTGTAATCTCCTTCCATTTGTATTAATGCAAAGAATTCATTTTTTTCCTATATGTGATGTTGTTATTTCACTTATTTCAATACCATGTTGATCTATTGAATGAAGTACTTAGATGATACTACGTAGATCTTGTAGTCTCTTGCCTTGTGTTATCTGACTGTGCAGGTTCAAATTTTGGCGTTCAGAGCTATAATTGGAGCTTCCAAGCTAAAGAAGAGTGAAGTGTGTGAAGTATTCCAGGTAGGCCACACTCCATCATCTATTTACTTTAAGGAAAATCATTGTGTTCCTTGTCTCTCTGTTGTTCTAGGTTAGCCACCGACCTAGGGGAGATACTTTGTCCACAATCATAAATCCCATATAACAAGTATAGAAATCCTACTAATCCTGCTAACCATCCCTTATGAGGAACCATTACAAAGTATCCCATGGAATGTCTTCATTTATTGGCACTTCAAATTGGGAGTGAGAGAGAAATTTTTAAGAGAAATTTTCCTTGCACGTATGGATAGGATTTTAAAATATAAATGGCTTGGAATACACATTAAGGGGTAGTTCCTCTCACCCTATGTCATGTTAAAGGTATTTTTATTATCTTAGAAGTCTCCTTTCTACTACACCAAGTTTTGAAGGCCTATTCAATACTTCCTCCTTTACAAGGATTCCTTATCCCTATTTCCATCTACGCCTTTTTCCATGCCTCCTTGTAATATGGGGATTCCACAATGATATATTTTTCTAGGAGATGACATTAACAACACCATATTAACCCAATAAAATTAATTTTCTCAATAACTTCCCATGTAGGTGTCTTATTGCATCAACTCTGTCGCATGAATATGTGGTTTTTTGTTGGAAATTTAAATTTCTAAATGGTTTTCTACCACTATAACTATTGACCTCTTCTTCCTTCTTTTGTTAATTCTTTGTAGCCTATTTTGGGAACACAATCCCACATGGGATTCAATGGCGAATCAACTAGTTGTACTCTTCTTTGATTTTAACATTGCAATATTTTAATATGAAAAAATCCATAATAACTTTATGGAGGACATTTGTGTAAAAAAAGAATCATATTGCTTAGTTGGTTCCTTTTAACATCATTGATTTAGAACAAGATATGAAGTATTTGAGTTACTTCTTGAAGCCATATCAATATAAAACTATCATTAGAAGTGGTTGATAACTAAAGTGGAGAAGAAATTAAACACTTAGTTCAACATGTGCTTGCCCAAATGAGGTTGTTTGGTATTGGTAAAAGTAGTTCTAGAAGAGATTCTAATCTACTGGATATTGGTTACCTATGTTTCAAAAGGAATTTTGGAAGCCATTAGTAAACTTTGTTACAAAATCATCTAGTTTGGAGATCAATAAAAGAAATGATTGGTTTTGGTTAATTGGAAAGTGTTGGGGTTACTAAAAGTTATTGGAGGATGGGGGCTCAAAAATCCCTTTCACTTCTCAAAACCTGTGAAAAAATGTGTGGAGGCTAATTCAAGGAACAAGTCTATGGGTTTAGGTTGCAATATCTATGTATATATCCTATAATAATATGGAAGATTAGAATAACAATCCCCTCAAACAATTAAATGATGTTTAAATAATTTGAAAGGTTGTTATTAATGCATTCCATTTTCCTGGCAATTGGTTGATTTGGAAAATTAGGAAATGTGATAAAATGCAAATTGGTCTTGACCATCCGGTGGAAATAAAATGTATGGAGAAAGTTTTGTTACATATGAATCAAGAGCTAAAGAATAAAGGTTATAATAATCTTTGATGGGTTGGAAACTAAGAATGGAGCATAACTTCAAACCAACAATGGCTATCATGGGTGAGGTTTGGTTATGAGGAAAAATATGTAGAGAAATAAAAAAGTACAAAAAATCTTTAATTACCATTCTAGTTACTTGACAAAATAATGTCATGATACTTTTAAATTTTTTAATGATTCTTCTATGCATTCACAAAATACCCATAAAGTTCTTATGGATTTTTTCATATTAATTATCATTATAATTGCTTTACAAAATAAATCGATCATACTTTTGAATATTTTAGTGACTTTTTATGTGCTTTCACAAAAATGTATTTTATCAACAAATGTTAGATGTGTGATATTTCATCATATTCATATTAACATCACTTTAATACTAGAATTTCCTTTTGATTCTTTAGTAATCTACTTCATTTTTTTGTAAACCATGGTGAATTGATAACTTGTTGGACTAATCTAGACAGACTCAAGATCAAAACATCAGATTGTCATTATATAACACCAAGAGACAAGCTAGATATACCAATAACTTATGAATTAGCAAGATTGTAGATGCGAGGACTTTAAGTGCCTATTCTTCAAGCCTTATCACAATGGGCTAACATGACATCTTTTATGAGAATTGAAACCAAATAGAGAGAACAACAAACCACTTTCCCAACCACTCAAGCTTTAAAAGATGAAAAACCTCCTTCTTTAAAACCCTCTCTAATTTAAAATTTAATCCTTAATAAATTTAACAAAACATTATCTAAACTTTTATTATTATAATTTATATTTAATTTTTATATAATAATTATATTTTTAATTGTGTAATATAATATTAATATAATTTATAATTTAAATTTCATATAATAATTATATAAATTTAATAGTATTATAATATTATAAGTAAATTTAATTGGTAATATATCGATAAATTTTATATTAATTTTTATCCTATTATTTAATATTATAAATAATATCATTATAAATTTATTTATATTAATATTTGCTACATAATATTTTATATTTTACATACATATTTATTAGTTTTTATTAATTATGTAAATATGATTAATGTAATAGTTATTAATTGTGTTTTTTTTTTATTAATTAATTATTTTAATAATTTCTTTAGAAAATTTTGAAAATTTGTGTGAAGATTTCGTTTTTTTCATAAATATTTTATCATTAGATATTACAGTATAAAATGTGTGAGATTATTATAAATCGATGCCAGATGCCAAATAATTATATTAAATAATTAAATAATTTTGATTTTTCGTTTGATTAATTTAATAATAATTTTTAATAAAAATGTAATTTTTTAATGTTTTGAAATATATGTGTAAATGTAAAGATGACTTGATTACTTCACCAGAAAAAATCAGAAGTACCTGAAATCGGCGAAATTAGCTAAACAAAAACTTGGATAAACTCGGATAACAACATTTATCAAATAAAAAGGCCACGCACATCCCGACACCCTCGGAAAGGTCGCACTGTTAACCCTATGTCCACGATTAAAAGCGAGAAATGAAAAGCCACCTAAAACCTTTGAAAACAGCTTTGAACTATACGGACACATTAATAAATTTAACTTACAAAATCTTTTCTATGATATGATCGTAAAAACTTTCATGAGATTTGATCTACAAGCTTCGAAACGCGTCACTCGTCACAGTACCTTGGAAAGAAACAGATGCACCATTAAAGAAATTAGGTAAAGAACTCTCACTAAAGATGCTACGTACAAAAGTTTGTTGCACTGTAAAGTCTACCTCGAGGAGTAAAGCTACAGAATACATTGGTGTCTATATCATAGGGAGAAACAGCTGTACCTTTCCTAGAACGCCATCAGCATATAAATGCCCTATGACCTTTTCTAGAACGTGTAGCCACCACATTGATAATAATAGTAGCCTCCACATCGTTGAAAGAAAGTCGGCCATCTAGTTTCTGCATCGATATATTTTCTAACGTAATCCATGGAAAACTTGCAAGACGCAGCCTACGGGAGGTTATCACAAAAAATGAAAAGGGCCAAGCTGCGATAAAAGCTTAATTAATTAAAAGCACCAGATATTGGAATAAATAAAATAGCGCCTTTCGAAATTCAAATTTGAATTCACTTGAAATGGGTTTTCAACATTAATTTCGCCAGACTGGATTACGTACTGTATGACTATTATTTATTGGCCATCATGCCCATGGGGATCATCTGGCATCCGCATAAGCCATGGATGATGCGTCAACCCATTTCCGCAACCGTTAACCGGAAAGTGTGTTTGCCGGAGAAATTATGTACACGGGTTTACGGTGAAAGCAAATGTCAGAATCCTCCGCTGTCACGGTCACTGTCAAGGCATTCAATACCCTATATCATAGGATATATGGCTCGCCGTATAAGAGCCCCACGGCTTCTCTACCAAGTGCGCATCCATGGTGAAGGATAAACTCCAAGAATAATATTCTCTCCATGCAAGCCTTCTGATAGCTAGGCGTTTGCTAATACTTTGTTTATCTTCAAGAAAGTATACATCCCTAGTCCTTGCTTCAAATTTCCAACAAGATGGCATCCAAGCCGGGGCCTCTTACGCCATGGCCATGGGCAAAACTTGGCAACTTCAAGGTAAGTTTATCGACTGCATCCATAGCTTAATTCAAAAACTTATGGTTTTCGACTGATCATATGGAATTGGATGTTTTTTTGGCCTGAAGTACCTCCTCCTGCTACCATTGGTGATCAAAGCTATTCATACCAATTTACTAGGAGGGCAAGAGGCAGATAATTTCAGCCTCATTCTTCTTATCTTTATCGCTGTTCGATACCTTCATAACCAGCTATGGATAAGCATTTCTCGTTATCAGAATGCAATAAGCAAGCGCCAGATTCAATCCAAAAGTATCGAGTTTGAGCAGGTTGATCGAGAGGGAACCTGGTATGTTCATCCCAGGTGTTTTATGGTCTTTCTAGTATATATTATGGTTCATCTGTTCTATGTTTTGGATTTCTGGCATATTTTGGAATTTTAAGAATATGATTGAGATCAAAATTGAAAGATAAGGACAGGATTGACCTGGTTCATGTCCTTAGAATTCCGGAATATTACGAGAAATCCTCAATCCATAGTTTTAACTTTTTAGGGACATATTTTCAGTTCTAATTGGACAAAAATTTTCCAAAAATATGTTATAACAAATTTGAATTATAAACTCTCCACAAATACTCAAAAATTTTCGTCACTCAAATAATTGGACACCGTGTTTCAGGGACGATTATATTATTTTCTATGCTGTGTTGCTTTTCCTCGCTCATGCCGTCATTCCAGGAGCTTCGAATCTTCCTCTGTGGAATACGAAAGGTCTTATTGTGACAGGTTTGGCTCACGTCGGGCCTGTCGAATTCACCTATTACTGGGCACATAGAGCTCTGCATCATCATTTTCTGTATAGCCGGTACCATTCGCATCACCACTCTTCTTTTGTGACGGAACCAATTACATGTAAGAAAAGCGCCCATATTCTCTTAGCAAGTCATTCATTACGTTGTATTCACCCTGCGTTATCTTGACATTTCATACTTAAAATGTTATTTCGTTTCTGTTCAGCTGTGGTGCATCCATTTGCAGAACATATTTTGTATGCAGCGATCTTTTCCATGGCTGAACTACCTCTAGCTATCACCAATACTAATTCCATTGGTGTTCTGTTTGGCTACCATTTATGGTTCGATTTAATGAACAATATGGGGCACTGCAACTTCGAGTTTCTCCCCCAGTTTGCATTTAAGATTTTCCCCTTTCTCAAATACTTCATGTACACACCCTCGTAAGTAATTCACGGGCTATGTATATACTAATACAAAAAGGATGGCTGGTTGTCCAGTATGTCTTTGAAATTTCTCGAGAGCTGGCTGAGTAGCTGCCACTTCACTTTCCTTTTTCCCTTTCGATTCTAAAATGAAAAATGCTTTTGCAGATTTCATTCTCTTCATCATTCTCAAGTGCATACCAACTTCAGTCTCTTCATGCCAATTTACGACTATCTTTACGGAACAGTCGACAAATCTTCGGATACTCTCTACGAGGCTGCAAGTGAAGGTAAATTTCTCTGTCACACAGTGTCAACGGAAAGACAAGGGTTGAATAGCTCAATATTTATCTCTGAAAGACAAGGGTTGAATAGCTCAATATTTATCTGTCACACAGCGTAAATGGTACCAAAAAAAAAAAAACTGGAATTCATCTTTTATGACCAACTGATTTAATTTCAAACAGGGCGCAAAGAGAGCGTTGATTTCATATACCTAACGCATTTAACAAACCTGCTGTCGGTTTTTCATTTGCGTTTCGGTTTTGCCTCATTTGCGGCAAAGCCATACTCTTCCAAATGGTATATAAGGATGTTGTGGCCTATAAGCAACGCAGTCATGCTGGTCTTATCGACTTTTGGAAGAACATTCACCTCCGAAAAGAATCGGCTAGATCGATTGCATATGCAGACATGGGTGATTCCACGATACACTTTTCAGGTGATACATGCTCATATTTAGGTTTAATAATTCATTTGTTTTTTTGGCATTTTAAGAAGTTTATAATCATTATGGCGTGATTATGTATAGAGGAGCTATATCAATTTAAATGCATTTTCAGTTTGGTATAAAAGATATTAAATATATATTAATATATAATATAAATTGATCGTATTAATATATTATTAATTAGAAATCTAAAATCTTTTATTACTAGAATTTGTTGTGTGTTCTTGAAGTTGTGTTTGCATTAATTGTTCTAATTAATATTTGTTAGTTTTAAGATTTTATATAGAATTTGTTATGTGTTCTTGAAGTTGTGTTTGCATTAATTGTTCTAATTAATATTTGTTAGTTTTAAGATTTTATATTCTTTGGATTCTATTTAATTAGATTGTAATCCTATATTCTTAGTGGGAGTATAGCACTGTTTTTATGAGCTTTGTTAGTGCAACTCATCTTCCAATTCTTTCAATAATTTAGTTTACTATAATTTCTGAGTTAGTAATACAGCTAGGGCATGGGATTCTAGAATGATGATGTTTGGTGAGCGATCTCCTTGGCGCAGAGTCTGGGTGCTAAGGTTGACCAGTGTTGTATTGGAGTCTGGTATGGTGAAGAAGATCATTGAAGTTTTGTGTTAAACTTATTGTGCATTGGCGTGGCTGAGGGGAGCCCGTAGAGTTATTTTGATCTCTTAAAGAATTGATTGCTCAGAATTTAGAAAAGGCTCATGAAGCTGGCATCATTGCTGCAGCGGGAAGGAAACGAACAGAGGAATTATTCTTGATCAAGTTACAAAGATGTTTAGAGCACATGACGTATACTCCAAAATACCTAACAAACAATATGATTGTGCCAAGAACTAGCATTATGCAAAGAATAGTGTTCTATCGATGCAAAGATATATGGTATCACTACAACATATTGTTCTATAATGCAAAGATATATGGTATCAGTACAACATTCATATATGGTAATCTATGTTAGGGGAGGACATAATTACAAAGTGTTTATTATATAACTTGCCATATAACAGTTTACTTTGGGTTATATGAGGAGCAGATAAGATGCCGTGCTTTTTCTTGGTATTTATAATCTTCTTATACAATCTCATTGATATTTCTATTTTTGACTAATTCTGTATTGAGACATTTATTTGCAGCCTTCTTTCTTTCTAATTTTGCTGTTATGGGTTATGGTCCTATGAATATTTATATATATGTTGTGAGGTGCTCATAATAGATTATTTACATCTTGCAGTATTTTCTACCTTCTGAGAAAGCAAGGATTAACCAGCTCATTGAAGATTCCATATTGGACGCGGAGAAGAAGGGAGCGAAAGTTATAAGTCTGGGCCTTCTCAACAAGGTATTGATCAATTCATCCGTCATTAGTCTTCCATTTTTCTTCCATTTGGCTGAAACAGAACCGGTTTATATTTTTTCTATTGATTATGCCCAGAATGAAGACTTGAACCGAAGTGGAAAACAGTTCGTCAAGCAACACGAGAATCTCAGAATTCGAATTGTTGATGGTAGTACTTTGGCAGCGGCTTTTATTTTGAATTCAATTCCAGAGAAGGAAACGTCCGAGGTGCTTATTATTTCTGGGGGAGCATGCAAGTTGGAATGGGGTATAGCAAAAGTGCTATGTGAGCGTGGGGTTAGGGTCCAGGTTTGCATATCTGTCCCACATAAATCAGCGATTTATTTAGGTTTACACAGCTCCACTTTGCCTTCCACTTTTATTCACTGACAATTTAGTTTTCATGGCCGGCAGCTTCTGGTGGACTCAGAAGAACAAATCGAGAAATCAAAGATGAAAGTCCCTCGGGAATTTAGACATAATCTCTTCCACGTCGCAAGCTACCAGTCATGCATTACCTGCAAGGTCGTTCTATGCATTTCCTAGTCGTTTGTAATGTTGCAGAGGTGTGATCCAAAGATTTTTCCTAGCGAAATTGTTTTGATTAATTCATATCATGGTTAGAAGTTTGTCGTAATTCATATCATCATTTGAAGCACGCTGTAATGGGGTTAGAGGATGTTTATTCACATAGAGGTCCCATGCATTGTTGGGTTTGACTAACCGCAGAATTTTTTGAAATCAATTAGGTAGATTATAAATTGTCATCGGTACCTTTAGGATTTTGGTGATATTGGTATACATAGTGTGAGAAACTTTTATATGGTACCAGAGCTTTGGCTCAGTTTCAATTCCTTAGTTACTCCTAAAAATTGTTGCACTATGAAGGGATTGTTTAAGTATTTTAAATTTTTCATAAAAGCTGAAAGTGATCATTTAAAATAGATATTTGATGAAAAGTCGAATATGGTACAGATATGGATTGTAAATAGATATTTGATGAAAAGTCGAATATGGTACAGATATGGATTGTAGGCAGATGGCTTAGTCGAGATGATCAGATGAAGGCACCCGAGGGCACTCGTTTTATTCCGCTTCTTCCCTTTCCAATACCGAATGTTCGTGACGACTGCACTTACGAGACCGTTCCTTCAATGAGTGTGCCCAAAAATCTTGAGAATCTGCATGCCTGTGAGGTAAGCTTTGTATTTTGTAAAAGTTATGTGTGCGCACTCGTATTATTTTATGCGAAATGTTTGACGGTGATTCCGTGATTTTGTCTGATGGAAAACGAAACGAAAGAACGGGTTGCCTAGAAGAGTGCTCAGCGCATGGCGAGTTGGAGGAATTGTGCATGCACTAGAAGATTGGAATCATCATGAATGTGATGATGTCATTGACAGCGACACCGTTACTCGAGTATGGGAAGCTGCCATCAAACATGGCTTTCATCCTTTCAATTCGATCAAAGCAAATTAATGATGTTTACGTAGATGGAGAGTCCGAATAAATTCCTCACTTCTGAGATATTGAGGCTTCAGACTGGTTTTAAAGAAAATAGTAGTTTTTATTGCTGGTACTACAATTTCAGTCAGTTAAATAGGTAGTCAGTCAATTATATAGGTAGTTTTAATGACTCTACTGTCAATAGTAAGTATTAGCCTGATGTCAATTTGAAAAGAATAGGGGTGAGGGGTAAACTTTCATTTGATTAATGGCAATATGTTAAAAGACATGCAGATTTGGTATAGGTAAAATATTTTTATTATATGCCATTTTGTTTTTTATATAATTTTAATTTTCACACTATGAATTTCTTAAAGTTATATAATGATAAATTTTTATCAATTTTTTTTTTTTTATATTATCATGAATAAAATAACATATGGTTATCAATGATCAATCATGGTTAACCATGGTTGAATGTCCCATTATGACAATGATTGTCTCTATATGAAAATCAATCATGGTCAATCATGATTAGTCATGGTTGACGATGGTTAACTATGATTAACCAAGGGCACTTTTAAGACATTTTTTTAAGACAAATTTTCTTGTCTTAAAAAGTCACTTTTTATTTTAGTTATTTTACATTAAAATTTAATATCAAATTGTCTTAAATATAAAATTTAAGACAAAAGAGTTTGAGACAAAAATATTTTAAGACGAAACTTTATATTTAACCAAAAAACAGTTTAAGATTATTTTAAGACAAAAATTTAAATTTAAGACAAAAACAATTTGAGGCAAAAATATTTTAAGATGCAATTGATTGCCCTAAATCCTAAAAAATTATTGATGTAGATTGTTAGTAAAAGTGTATTCGTGATTCACTATAAGAGATGTTGACATACCATGGAATTTAAAGATATTATTTGTGAATACTTAAGTGAGTGTGAAAGCTTTAAAGGGTTGTTTTAGAGTACAAAAATAACATATTTGAAACAATGATAAACTACAACGATGATGACATATTTATTTCTAGATTTGGGTATCCTTACACTATGGAATAACTAAAGATTATAGTTTGCCTAGAGTTTTCACTATTTCTCCCTAATGTAGTGGAAAAGTCACATTTGGCCACAAAAGTGTAGATATTCTTCTCCATTCCTTCCAAAAACAAAATGAATGTTTGATATGGTTCATATGTTTATGAAAAACATGACTTACTATTGGAGATTAATGGTGTTTAGATAACATTGTTGATTTAAAGGTGGAAGTCTACTCAAATGCAATCACCCTTTAGAGAGAATCTCTTTATTGTGTCAAGTGTACCCATAAGATGCATGGAGTGCCATTTAAAGTTATTAGATTGGTTGGGTAATCTTTGTATCAACGAACCATTCCTTGTGGATCTAATTCTTGCTATAATCAAGGATAGTGAAAATAGGGACTATTCCTTATCATATTTTCAAGAGAAATCATCTATTACAACATTCTCCCTAACCTTCTTATAAATTATCTTTGGATATTGGTGATCCATCTCTATTGCTTTGTGGATGAAACCATTTTCTCTAAGAAGTATTTAAGGCTACAGTGATTAATTTTGATCTAGAAAAATTACCCAAGTAGTTATGGACATTGGATATCCATAGCATGCAAGACACCCATCATTTATTTTCATAAGTGATTTTTCTCAAGTACCTCTCATAAGGCAGTTTGTTTGTAAAGCTTATTGGCCTTCACTTTTGCATGGATATTTCTTCGATGTCTTTACCTAATACATCATATCCCAAAAAAGAAGTCTTAGTTAAGTTAAGTAGAGTAAGTACCAGAATTGTACACATAACAATCTTTAAATCTCTCAAAGCCTAATCTACAACTTCAGTCCTACTAGAAATGGTTTTTTTTTTTAAATCAAGACAATTAGGAGAGTAAATATATATTCCCTTATGTCTTGTTGAGATTTCTCTATTAACTAATAAGGCCAAGAAAAATTTGTAAACTTGTAAGTGTCTTAGGATGTGAACAATCCCTCATGCTACAATTTTCTTTGGGTTTATGTGTACACCATCATTACTAACAATATGACCCAAATATTCTACATCAAATATAATAAAGGTAGACTCAAACTTCTTGAGAAAGAGTTTATGATTATAAAGTATTTGTAAGACTTGATCCACAATGGTGATATGGGAATGCTAAGTTTTAATGTAGATTATAATTTCCTCAAAACATACAATGACAAAATGATGTAGAAAATGTTAAAATAGGTAGCTCATGAGACTTTGGCATGTGAGAGGTGTATTTCAAAGGCCAAAGGGAATTACCAAGAATGCTTAATGACCTTCATGAGATGTTATAGCTCCTTAATATACATGTCAGATACAATAGTTGCACTCAATTAATTTTATTAGGTATCTAAATAGGGAGGATCAACCATAACCTTAGACATACTGCATGATTGCTTAGATACTAAAGAGTAATCTTTTTAACTATTTCCATCATTTCTTTTCATAAGTGATTTTTCTCAAGTACCTCTCATAGGGCAGTTTGTTTGTAAAGCTTATTGGCCTTCCCTCTTGCATGGATATTTCTTCGATGTCTTTACCTAATACATCATATCGCAAAAGAGAAGTCTTAGTTAAGTTAAGTAGAGTAAGTACAAGAATTGTACATATAACAATCTTTAAATCTCGCAAAGCCTAATCTACAACTTCAATCCTACTAGAAATGTTTTTTTTTTTTTTTAAATCAAGACAATTAGGAGAGTAAATATATATTCCCGTATGTCTTGTTGAGATTTCTCTATTAACTAATAAGGCCAAGACAAATTTGTAAACTTGTAAGTGCCTTAGGATGTGAACAATCCCTCATGCTACAATTTTCTTTGGGTTTATGTGTACATCATCATTACTAACAATATGACCCAAATATTCTACATCAAATATAATAAAGGTAGACTCAAACCTATTGAGAAAGAGTTTATGATTATAAAGTATTTGTAAGACTTGATCCACAATGGTGATATGGGAATGCTAAGTTTTAATGTAGATTAGAATTTCCTCAAAACATACAACGACAAAATGATGTAGAAAATGTTAAAATAGGTAGCTCATGAGACTTTGGCATGTGAGAGGTGTATTTCAAAGGCCAAAGGGAATTACCAAGAATGCTTAATGACCTTCATGAGATGTTATAGCTCCTTAATATACATGTCGGATACAATAGTTGCACTCAATTAATTTTATTAGGTATCTAAATAGGGAGGATGAACCATAACCTTAGACATACTGCGTGATTGCTTAGATACTAAAGAGTAATCTTTTTAACTATTCTTCTTGGTACAACTACAGTATCAAGACAATTGATTAGTGTATCTAAATTTAGTTTCTGGAAACCTAGGTGACTTCCAATATAACCATGGGCATATGGAAGTAAAATTCCCTATAGAGGTATTACCTAATGTGGTACTATTCAAATGGGGTGCTATTAGGGGTTACAAGGTCTCCATGAAAGTGAAAACTATTGTATTTCATGTATGTATGTTTTCCATAACATTGTTTTATCCATTGAATGATATATCACTATGTTAATTACAGACAATGAATCACATCTCAAGCTTAAAAAATTGCTCTCGAATATGTGGTCAAGAAAGTGTTCTAACACTACTTGTGGTATTATTTACTAGTGAGTTGAAAGATGTAGAATGTAAATAATGGGAATTGAGATATATTTAAACTATAATAGCCAAATAAATAATTAGAATACCACAAATGGTGTACCTTTATCAATGGAAGCAAGGTTCACTTGCTTCTTCAAGGGGGCAACCTCTAATCAAGCAAATATATTATTACAAATTGCATAGGACATCTCACCACATTTCGTATACTTCTTTATATGCAATTTTGTACCTCCTAGGAACATTATAGAGAAGGAACTTTCTATTAGGTGAAACCTGCTAGCAAAACTTCTTATAAAAAAACTTCCACACTACTACATTATGCTTATTTACTAAAGATTTCCTCCTTGTTAACATATCTATCTACTTAATGGGTTAAGGAGGTTAGGACCTTAACACTACATTGTCTACAATAGTTAACAATAATCAATAGTTATCATATATAGTCAGCCATAACCAAAAAAATTTAACTAAACTCAATGTGACATAACCCTTGATGAACATCACAATGCAACATAACCATTAATGAATGTGATAGTTTAATATAAAGTTAGCTATAAGATAAGTGTTGTAGTTTGACATAACCAATGATAAATGTCACAATCTAGTGTAACCCTTATGAACATTGCAATGCCATGCAACCATTGAGGGTTGTAGTGATTTGACATAATGCTATGAAGATGAATGTGCCAGTATGACATAACCATTATGGAATGTTGCAATACAAAAAAACCCATGAGGAATGCACCAACTTGATATAAACCTTAATGAATATTGATAGGCATATATTAGCACATTAATAACATGGTTGGACTTTTAATGCAACAATGTGACATACTCCTTACTGAATATTGGTACCATATTTAATTTCAATTAACATATATGGTTGATTATATATTTGACGATCATTAAACATAATTGATCATCTTTTATTAGGTTAGTTGTAGTTGACCATAGTCAAACGTTGTGAGAAATAGTCAACCATTGCAAAATCATGTCTATATAGTTTATTTTAGTTAACAATTATAAAATATTATTATCAGTATTCAACCATGGCCAAGCATACTCAACGAAACTTTAATGCAACATAACCAATAATGAATTTCACAGTGCAAAAAAACCATTAAGGAATGTAGCAATTTAACATAAAGAGGAATAATATGAATGTCACAATGTAACATAACTATTGAGGAAAGTGAAAATCTAACATAATCCTTAATGGATTTTGTAATGCAACATAACCATTGAGGAATGTCGCAATCCAAAATAACCCACGAGGAATGTGACAGTTCTACATAACCTTTAATGAATATTGATAGTCATATTTTAGGTACATTGATAATGTGGTGGACCCCTTAATGCAACAATGTGGCGTAACCATTAATGAACATCGTAAAACACCATAAGCGTCAAGGAATAACACAACAAAAGTATCAATGAATACTATTTGACATAGAGTTAGACAACATGAATGTTGCAATGTGAGATAACCATTGAGGAATGTGTAATGAGACTAAACCCTTGATGAATGTTGCAATGCAATACCACATTTGGCCGATGTCAAAATATGACATAACCATTGAGGAACATAAAAATTTTCCATAATACAACCATGAAGAACATTTCAATAGATATATTAACCATGTTATAAACCTCTTAGTGTCATAAAAATGACCCAATCCAACATAATCATTGATGAATGTAATAATTTGACACAAGTTAGTGAATATGAAAAGTCATAATGTCACATAACTATTTTGGAATGTTTGGATCCAACATAATCCTTGAGATATGTAGCAATGTGACATAACCCTTAATGAATATCAATACCATGTTTAACCACAGTTAACATTTATGGTTGACCATGCTTATATGGTCAACTATGTTTGACCATCATTAAATGTGGTTGGTCTTTCTTTACTATTGCTAACTGTGGTTTCCCGTAGTTAAACATTGTTAACAATAGTAAAAAATTGTCAAATCATGTCCACGTGATCCATTATAGTTAATAAGAATAAACTATTATTAGCTATAGTCAACCATGGCCAACCAAAGTCAACAAAAATCAATGTTACATAACCCTTAGGGAATTTGATAATGTGACATAACCTTAATGAATATAGCAATTTTAAATAAGGTAGCTAAGATGAATGTTACGATCTGATATAACCATTGAATAAAGTCAAAATCCAACATAACCGTTAACTACAATGCAACATAACCATTGAGGTAGGCACTAATTTAACGTAAGTCAACATGGATGATGTTATAATGTGACATAACCATTAAGGATTGTCACAACCGAAAAAAACCATTAATGAATATCAATAGGTGTATATAAAAACATTGATAACATGATGAACCTCTTAATGTCATAATGTAACATAAAAATTGTTTAACATTGCAACACAAAATAATTATTTGAACAAATCAATTTGGTGTAAACTTAGACAATATTAACATTGTTATGTGACATAATATCAAGGAACATCGTATGCCAACATAGCCCTTAAATAATGTGATAATGTGATAAAACCCATGATCAACATTACAATGTGACATCATGTTTGGATAGTGCTAAAAGATGAGATAACAACTAAGGAACATAGGAAGTCAACAAATTACAGCTAAATTACCATTTTAATATATATATTAACTATATTATAAGCTTCTTAGTGAGCTATGAGGGTTAGCTCAATAGATTGAGTCCCATCATTAAAGCACCTTTGCTATTGAGAGGTCACAAATTCAATTCTCTCGAAAATCTAGGTGTGAGGTTCCATTATTGGGATAGCAGGAAGTAATTCCTTTGGGTCAATAAGCTTGGTACAATATTTCGTGGACATAGAAATCATTGATCTTCGGGGTCCATGAACGAGATTAAAAAAAATAAGCCTCTTAGTGTCTTAGAAATGGCCCATTGCAACATTACCCTTAATGAATGTAGTAATTTGACATAAGTTAATGAATATGAATGTTACAATGTTACACAACCATCCGAGGATATTGCAAGCCAACTTAACCCCTGAGCTAGGTGGTATCATGATATAACCTTTAGTGAATATCAATAAAGATTATATTTAACACATTGATAACATAGTTGTACTTAAACATATTGAACCATGGTCAAAAATGGTCAACCATATACAACAAGCATAATTGAACATGGTCAAAGTTAATCTATCAAAATGTCATATATAACCATTGAGAATGCAACAATTTCATATAAGTCAACCAAGATGAATGTTGCAATGTGGCATAACCATTGACGACATCACAATCCAACATAACAATTAAAGAGTTCATCATAATGCAACATATTCATTGATGCATGTTGTAATTTGACGTAAACATTGATGAATATATCATGTTCACATAAGTCAACAAAGATAAATATCACAATAGATATAACCATATTATGAACCACATAATCTCATAGTTTAGTTGTGTCCCACCTTGTTTAACCATGGCTAACTACATTTGATCAAGGGTGACTATGGTTAAGTATGGTTAACCATAGTTGACCATTGACTTTTCTACTAAACTATTCAATGACCCAAATGCACAATAGAGTGAAGAATATCCTTCAAACATGATGAACCATAGTTGACCATGGTTAATAGTAATTAAGCATAGCTCAATATGATAATCTTAATCAACCATAATGAAACATGAACTATGAAAATTAAGCATAGTCAACAATAATCAAGCATAGTCAAACATACTCAACCATAATCAACCATAATAATATCAATATTACATTTTATTATTATTATTTCTCACAATAATATAAGATAAATAATATCCATATAAATATTATAATATAATAAAATATAAGATATTATATGTATCTCAAACAAAAAAATTATAAACCTAACGTAATATACTATAATGAATACATTTAATTTAATTTATATTATTTTATTTATTTAAGTGATGATTAATAAATAAATTTGATAAATATTATATAATAATATTATAGTATAAATAATTCAAATTATTATTTATATATTATTTATTAAAGATCTAATATGATATTGTGTAATATTTATATTTATAATTGTAAATATTATATTATTACCCTTTAATATCTCATAAATTATTATTTTGTATAAAATATAAAGAATAGTGTTATAATATAATATTATAAATACATTTAATTGTTAATTATTTTCTTTTTAAAGAATTTTATTTATTTATCAAGTTAACAAAAATATGTTGCCAAATGCTTGAGGCATATTGGAGTTCTCTTAATGCCATTTCATTGCATTCTCTTAATGCCATTTCATTGCATTCTTATGACAAATCCATATTCACATAAAAGTTTGTATCAATAAAATTATATCTATATATTTTGTTTTTATTCTAATGAAAAATCCATCTTCACATAAAAGCTTGTATCAATAAAATTATATCTATATATTTTTTAATAAAAACAAAAAGATACTTATGCTGCATTGAGATATAATCTGTGTGCAATTGTAAGAAAAATAATAATCAAAATATTACATTAATTATTCATCTTACAATTTTGAAAAGTTTAATAGAGAGTGATATGGTAGAAAATAGATAAATTGAGATTTAAGCCCAGCTTCATGATTATATTTGTGGTATGACTATTTTAGATTTTAGCTTTGATCTAAGTTTTTTTGTTCCAACTTAATTTTAGTTTTTGAAATTTTATTTACAAGTCTATTTCTATCTTTATAAATATGGCACAAAAATATGAAAAAGATATGTCTAGATTGAGAATTTCATCATATGTATATAAAAATATTGAAAAAAACCTCTTTCCACATTTATTGAATAACCAACATTGAATAACCATAATTTTGTAATTAAATTACATCAAACTCTTTCGTTTGGTTCAAGTCTAGATTTAGAGATATCAATTCATAGAAGTTATTAGTTTCTAGACTAATTCCACCTTTAAAAAAATGACTATGATCTGAAGATTAGTATAGAAATCTTATTAATCCCACAAACCCTGCCTTAAGAGGGTTGAGGCACCATTACGAAGTATCCCATAGAATGTCTTCATTTATTGTCACTTCAAATTGGGAGTGAGAGAAAATTTTTTCTTGGACCTATGGATAGGATTTTAAAATATAAATAGCTTGAAATACACATTAAGAGGTAGTTCCTCTGACCCTATGTCACGTTAAAGGTATTTTTCTATCTTAAAAGTATCATTTCTACTACACTAAGTTTTGAAGCCCTATTCAATACTTCCTCCTTTACAGGGATTCCTTATCCCTATTGCCATCTATACCTTTTTCCATGCCTCCTTGGAATATGGGCATTCCACAATGATAACTTTTTCTAGAACATGACTTTATCAACACCATCTTAACCCAATAAAAATATTTTTTCTAAACGACTTCCCATGTAGGTGTCTTATTACGTCAACTTTGTCGCATGAATATGTTGTTTTTTTTGTTCGAAAATTTAATTTCCAAATGTTTTCCACGACTAGAACTGTTGACCTTTTCTTCCTTCTTTTGTTAATACTTTGTAGCCTATTTTGGGAACACAATCCCCCATGCGATTCAATGATGAATCAACAAATTGTATTCTTCTTTGATTTTAACATTGCAATATTTCAATATGAAAAAAATCCATAATAACTTTATTGTGGACATTTGAGTAAAAAAAAAATATTGTTTAGTTGATTCCTTTTAACATCACTCATTTAGAACAAGGTATGAAGTATTTGGGGTTACTTCTTGAAGCCATATTAATATAAAATTATCATTGGAAGTGGTTGACAGTTAAAGTGGAGAAAAAATTAAACACTTAGTTCAACATGTGCTTGCCTAAATGAGGTTGTTTGGTAGTGGTAAAAGTAGTTCTAGAAGAGATTCTAATCTACTGGATATTGGTTACCTATGTTTCGAAAAGACTTTTGGAAGCCATTAGGAAACTTTGTTACAAAATTATCTAGTTTGGAGATCAATAAAAGTATTTATTGGCTTTGGTTAATTGGAAAATGTTGGCATTACCAAAAGTTATTGTAGGATGGGGGCTCAAAAATCCCTTTCACCTCTCAAAACCCGTGTAAAAATGTGTGGAGGCTAATTCAAGGAACAAGTCTATGGGTTTATGTTGCAATATCTATGTATATATCCTGTAATAATATGGGAGATTATAATGACAATCCCCTCAAACAATGAAATGATGTTTAAATAATTTGAAAGGTTGTTATTAATGCATTCCATTTGTGTGACAATTCGTTAATTTGGAAAATTAGGAAATGTGATAAAATGCAAATTGGTCTTGACCCTTGGGTAGAAAGAAAAGGTATGGATAAAGTTTTGTTACATATGAATCAAGAGCTAAAGTATAAAGGTTATTATAATCTTTGATGGGTTTCAAACTAGGAAGGGAGCATAACTTCAAACCAACAGTCGCTATCATGGGTGGGGTTTGATTATGAGGAAAAATATGTAGAGAAATAAAAAGTACACAAACATCCTTAATTATCATTCTAGTTACTTTACAAAATAATGTCATGATAATTTTAATTTTTTTTAATGATTTTTCTATTGCATTCACAAAATACCCATAAAGTTCTTATGGATTTTTTCATATTAATTATCATTATAATTGTTTTACAAAATAAATCGATGATACTTTTGAATCTTTTAGTGACTTTTTATGTGCTTTCACAAAAAGGTATTTTATCAACAAATTTTAGATGTGTGATATTTTATGATAGTCATATTAAGACCTCTTTAATACTAGAATTTCTTTTTGATTATTTAGTAATCTACTTTTTTTTTTTTAACCATGGTGAATTGATAACTTGTTCGGGTAATCTAGACAGAGCCAAGATCAAAACACGAGGTTACCATTATAACACCGAGAGACAAGCTAGATATACCAATAACTCATGAATTAGCAAGAGTGTAGATGCCACCCGAGGTGCCTATTCTTCAAGCCTTATCACAATGGGTTAACATGACATCCTTTTATAAGAATTGAAACCAAATGGAAAGAACAACAAACCACTTTCCCAACCATTCAAGCTTTAAAAGATGAAGAACCTCCTTCTTTAAGACCACTCCCTAATTTAAAATTTAATCCTTAATAAATTTAATAAAAAATTATGTGAACTTTTATTATTATAATTTATATTTAATTTTTATATAATAATTATATTTCTAATATTGTAATATAACATTAAAAATAATATTAAATATTATTTTTATTATCCAATTTTAAGGTCACTCCCAAGCTATTATACTATTATAAATATATTTGAAATTTGACTGCTAAGTCTATGAAGGCATACATACTCTACCCCTCATACATACTCTACCCTCTTTGATTTTGAACCTGGGACCCATTAGAAAGAAACACATGCTCTTAACCATTAGATTCACTCAAGTTGTAAAATTTATATCATAATTAATTAGAAATAATATCATTATAAATTTAATTATAATTAATTATACATCACTAAATTTATTCATATTAATATTTGATACATAATATTTTAAAATTTACATACAGCTTGAGCGGGCCTAATGGTTAAGAGCATGTGTTTCTCCCTCAGATGTCACAGGTTCAAAACCAAAGCAGGTAGAGTATGTATGTTTTCATAGACTTAGCAGTGAAATGGTTGTGTGGAAGTGAGTCCCTTATCCTACAAACAAGAAGGTCTCATATACCAATTTGGTGTTTGACTTGGCTGTGACCTTAAAATCGGATAATAACAATACATATTTATTAAATGTAATAATTATTAATTGTGTTTTTTAATCAATTAATCACCTTAATAATTTTTTTTTTAGAAATATTCCATTTTCTATAATAGAAAATTTGTGTAAAGATTTTGGTTTTTTTTAATATTTTATCTTAGATATTATAGCACAGAAATGTAATTATATTAAATAGTTTTGATTTTTCGTTTTTTTAATTAGGTCATAATTTTTAATAAAAATATTAATTTTTAATGGTTTCAAATATATTTGTAAATGTAAAAATGAATGAACTACTTTACAAAAAAATTCAAAAGCACCCGAATTCGGAGAAATTAGGTGAACAAAAACAACGAAACAACAGCACTCCGATAAATTCGGATTTCGGATCTTTATAAAATCTTTCCAATGATATCATAGAAAAAAAAATCATGAGGTTTTATCTAAAACTTCGAACGCGTCACTCGTCACAGTACCTTGGAAAGAAATAGATGCACCATTAAAGACATTAGATAAAGAACTCTCACTAAAGACTCTAGTCCAAAAGTCATTGCACTTCAAAGCCTACCTACATGAGTACTGCTACAGAATACATTGGTGTCTATACCATAGGGAGAAAAAGCTGTAGCTTTTCTAGAACGTGTAGCCATCAGCATATAAATGCCATATGACTTTTTCTAGAACGTGCAGCCATTAACATATAAGCGCGGAGTCATTTAAGGAGGCGGAGGAATTGTCTGGATGGTTAAAAATCATTGGAATTCGGGTAAAACAAATTTCAAAAAATCTTGTAGATGTCGTGTTTGAATAGTGTTTTTGATGGGTGGAAATAGATTCAGCACCATCAAAAAGGTCTAAGACACCTAAAATTATGAATTTTAACAGTGTTTACTTAAATTTATAAAAATCCCTACCAGATTTTTTCAAAACGTAACTAGAATTTCCATAACTTTTAAAACAAAAAACATAATTTTTACACCACAGCTATAAACGCACTATGGCTTCTCTAACAAGTGCCCATCCATTGTGTAGGATAAACTCCGAGAATAATATTCTCCCTATGCAAGCCTTGTGATCGCTAAGCGTTTGCTTATTCTTGTTTATCTTCAAGAAAGTGCATCCGTAGTCCTTGCTTCAAGTTTCCAACAAGATGGCATCCATGTCGGGCCCTCTTACGCCATGGCCATGGGTAAAACTTGGCAACTTCAAGGTAAGTTTATTGACGACATCCATAGCTTAATTGAAAAGCTTATTTCTTTCGACTACTAATATGGATTTGGATGTTTTTTGTTTTGTTTTTTGTTTTTTTGTTTTTTGTTTTCTTGCATGAAGTACTTCCTATCATCACCATTGTTTTTTTGGCATGAAAATGCAATTGATTGCCTTAAATTCTAAAAAAATTCTTGTTGTAGATGGTTAGTAAAAGTGTATTCATGATTCACTAAAATAGATGACCGTGACATACCATGGAGTTTAAAGATATTATTTGTGAATACTTAAGTGAGGGTGAAAGTTTTAAAGGGGTGTTTTAGAGTACAAAAATAACATATTTGGAACGATTATAAATTACAACAATGAAGACATATTTATTTTTAGATTTGGGCAATCTTACACTATGGAATAACTAAAGGTTATAGTTCACTTAGAGTTTTCACTATTTCTCCTTAATGTAGTGGAAAAGTCACATTTGGCCACAAAAGTGTAGATGTTCTTCTCCATTCCTTCCAAAAAAAAGATTAATGTTTGATCTGGTTCATATGTTTATGAAAATATGGCCTACTATTGGAGATTAATGGTGTTTAGATAACATTGTGCATTTAAAGGTGGGAAGTCTACTTAAATGTAATCACCCTTTAGAGAGAATCTCTTTATTGTGTAAGTGTACCCATAAGATGCATGGAGTGCCATTTGAAGTTATTAGATTGGTTGGGAAATATTCGGATCAATGAACCATTCCTTGTGGATCTCATTCTTGCTATAATCAAGGATAGTGAAAATAGGAACCATTCCTTATCATATTTTCAAGAGAAATCATCTATTACAACATTCTCCCTAACCTTCTTATAAATTATCTTTGGATCATATCCTAGGATATTGGTGATCCATTTCTATTGCTTTGTGGATGAAACCATTTTCTCTAAGAAGTATTTAAGGCTACAATGATTAATTTTGATCTAGAAAAATTACCCAAGTAGTTATGGAAATTGGATATACGAAACATTCAAGACATCCATCATTTCTTTTCATAAGTGGATTTTCTCAAGTACCTCTCATAGAGCAGTTTATTTGTAAAGCCTATTGGCCTTCACTCTTGCATGGATATTTCTTCCATGTCTTTACCTAATACATCATATCCCAAAAAAGAAGTCTTAGTTAAGTTAAGTAGAGTAAGTACCAAAATTGTACACATAACATTCTTCAAATCCTACAAAACCATCTACAACTTCAATCCTACTAGAAGTGCTTATTTTTTTAAATCAAGACAATTAGGAGAGTATAAATATTTCCTTATGTCTTGTTGAGATTTCTCTATTAACTAATAATGCCAAGAAAAAAATTGTAAACTTGTAAGTGTCTTAGGATGTGAACAATCCCTCATGCTACAATTTTCATTGGGTTTATGTGTACACCATCATTAATACAATATGACCCAAATATTCTACTTCAAATGTAGTAAAGGTAGACTCAAACCTCTTGAGAAAGAGTTTATTATTATAAAGTATTTGTAAGACTTGATCCACACTGGTGATATGGGAATGCTAAGTTTTAATGTACGTTAGAATTTCCTCAAAAAATACAAGGACAAAATGATGTAGAAAATGTTAAAATAGGTATCTCATGAGACGTTGGAATGTGAGAGGTGTATTTCAAAGGCCAAAGGGAATTACCAAGAATGCATAATGACCTTCATGAGAGGAAAAATCAATTTGGGAATGTCAAACTCCCTCGTGTGAATTTGGTGATAGCCTAAATGGATGTCAATTTTCGTGAAGAAATCACCACCTTTGAGCTTATACAAAACATTTTCAATCACTAAAATGGGGACATTACCCTTGATTATTACTTTGTTGAGAGTTTAAAAGTTAGAACACATGTATTAAGTATCTATTTTATTTTTTTTTATCATGAGGACTGGTGACTAATAAGGACTAGTAGTAGGGTGAATGACCCTAGTAGCTAGAAACTCTCGAACTAGCTTTTCATTTCATTTTTCTAGGAAAATGGGTGGTCGTAAGGGTGTGCATTACAAGGGAAGTTATCAGTTATGAGTATAAATAAAATCATCATATGCACCATAGGATAGTAGGAGGCCTTGGAATTTTTTAGAGACTGATTGGTGTTTTAAAAAGGTTGATTGTATGTTAAGATGGATAGTTTGAGAAGGTTCCCAAAGGATTGAATGATGTGGAATTGGTAGAAACGCCTAAATTCCATATTATAAGAAGGTTTTTCTACATAGTATGAGATGATCATATTAGATAACTCACCATAATTCATGGGGAACCGTAGTGATGCCCTTCCTTCTAGAAATGTGTGTATAAGTTCCAAAAATACATGGTGATGGGGACAAATGTCCATAATCATTCAACACCAAAAATCATGTCACAACCATGTTTTTCAGTTGAAAACATAAGTTTTTCAAGGAATAATCACCCATTTAAAGCCCCACACTTTCAGAACAACCCCCGCCTTTAATGGAACCTCCATTAGTAATAATTATCAAGAGATTGTTTATAGACTTGATATAATAATATGTTTGTTGGGATATTCATTGGTGAATAAAGTTATGTGTGATACCTTTGCTCATTAGTATTACAATTTTATATTGTTTGATGTTGCTAATCAATTTGATGGTTTAGGAAATTGAAGTATTAGACAAGTCATACAAGGATATTTGGGACTCAACATTTAACCGATTAATGGGATGAATGACCTAAACTAGTGAACATAGAGGTTCCTTAGATATATATTGAGCTTAATCCTTTAAAATGTCCTCCCAAATGGTCATTAGTAGCTTTTAATCCTCACGTTATTCCTAGAAAGATATTTCTTATCACAACTATAAGGGAGGCCTTTAAGTTGGCACTCTACCATTTTTTCATGGATTAATTTATGGATATTGAGAGGAGAGAGTAAGGAGAGGAGATGGTGAGATAAGGGAATGGAATAAGGATGATTTTTTGGTTTAGGAATTCATCACCTTTTAGGAGTCCTTTAATCTTTAATAGGATTTTATCCAAGTAGTAGGATGACCCATTAATACTTGGGCATGTACCTATTCCTTTAGACCACTAATAAATCATTCTTTCAAGAAGGTATTTAACATTCGTTTAGTGTGGAGTATGAGTATTAAAAAACATAGATGAAATGTCTAAATATAACAACTTATTTAAGCTTTCTCAAGTGGACCATATAATGAGTGTGTAGTTCAAAATGTCTCTACAGGTCTATGAAAATTGTGTCCAAGAAATATAACCGCTTTAGTATTTCTCATGCCATTGTCTCCATTATATTATTTAGGATCTAAATATTAGACACCCACAATAAGTTTCATTAACTCATTAGTTATTTCATATAAGGAAGAGTAATGTTCCATCCAAATGACCCATCCTTTGGGGTCAAATCCATCAAATATGTTTAGAACCACTTTTGGGAGTCAATTCCACATCTGAGTGATAGGGGATATGGGAAAATTGGTGAGTTAGATAGGATTGGGTGATTCAGCTCCCTCTATTTGGGATAACTATTCCTTCAGTTGAATGTATATTTTGATGAATTAGAATAATGTTGGCTTAAGGGGGCCTGATCCAGGTTCAGAGTTGTTTGGGCCAACCAAGAAAACCCTAACCTCTAGCCCTTTTGGAAACAACTTGCATAGCGCAGGTTGCAGTCTCACCTGAAGCAGTATTGGCGGATGCTAGAACTAGGTTTCTGCATCCCGAGAAAGTGTGATAAGCGGTCTTAAGTTATTATAGCTATGATCTGCCTTTGCACAGATTGGTACCCTTCTATGGCCTGATACTGTAATTCGAGTAAAATAGCTTCTAGAACTTCGCAAAGGTCTGGGATCAGTGTTTATAGACCCTAAGGAAGCAGTCTATCTACTTCTGCGCACTAATCTATAACCATAGATCTGCCTTTGCGCAGATCTATCCAATTCATCAGAATTAATAATAGAATTAACCCTTAACTTCGCGAACATAGATAATTACTTAAGACATTCCTAAATATGAAAGATTCATTAAATTCGCGCAACATTTATTCATTATTCCATAGAAAACATATTATAACACGACAGATGATAACATAAGCAGAATATACAATAATACTCAAATGCACGATATTTCTTCAAAATCAATCTTTATTATGCTTCAATGTTCAGATTACAAAATTCTTTACCCTTCACACTCAGCTGCGGACTTACCAAGGCCTCCTACGCACTCAGCTACAGGAGCCTTCCCCTTTCGCCTAAGTACAAGAAGCAGAGCCTTCCTACCTTAGCAC
The DNA here is from genome assembly GCA_031772625.1 of Pinus tabuliformis. Lineage (NCBI taxonomy): Eukaryota > Viridiplantae > Streptophyta > Pinopsida > Pinales > Pinaceae > Pinus > Pinus tabuliformis. The sequence goes on from CM062804.1 coordinate 1,255,994,981, forward strand.
TGACCCAAAACAATCTTTATCTTGACTCGAAGTTATCAACTACTACCTCTAGACTTGTTATGACTCACATATGTATAGATTTCTTCAAAACAATACCATGGTCTGCGGACCATGGGTGAGTCTCAAAACCAACCTATTTACTTATCCAAACAAGGGGCTAAAACCCCTTTGACTCCTATCTAGCGGCGCACTCCACATCCACATTTCGCGAAGACTTTACATCTTTTATAAAAATTTTACAAAAATTGGGTTAACTAACCCAAAACTGACCCTAGGGACCCTATCCCAATAGGCCCCCAACACAAAGATCATGACTCGCCATCAAGTCACTCAACTGTCGCCTCAATCTTGCTGTGGAGACCACCTAGCTCAACCTGTAATACTGCAACTTTAGCAGTGCTCTGCGTCGTGGCCTGCTGCACTTCTTCTACCAAATTCTCTATTATCAGGCCTTCCACTGCTAGGCATATTGTCCTCTATGTCTATTGTAGCACCTTTATCTTTTCCTGGAGTGACAGATTAAGCTGGTAGGCTTCCTCTAGCAACAACTGTAATCTGGCCTTTAGAAGGGCCTCTTTTCTCTGTAATTCTTCCATCTATGCTTGCAACTTCTTACCTTCCTGCAACTTCACAAGGTGTTGCGCTGGCGCCAAAGTGCGCGCAGTGGCTCGGACTTCATCATACTTGCGCTACGTCTCCTTGACATCTGTGATCATCCTCTGCAAGTTTGGGTCCTCCTGCAAGTTTGTACACAATTCCATTGCCTAGTCAAACATCATTGCATAGTCAGTGATTGTGGTATCCTACGTGTTCATATTCTCCTTGATCGTTGCTCCCGAACCTCTGACGGAGTAGTTGGATGCAACTTCAAGTGCAACTCTCATTTGAAAATCGAAAGTAACCCTGTCGATCTCATCCTTTGATGCTCGTACAATAGTAGCCAATTTTCTTACCTTTGCTGAAGTTGCGGCATCCTCGAGGATGTTCAACTCAGTAACTATCTTGCATGCCTATTTTATGGTTGTCTCCAGGCTCTTACTTCGTGTCTACAACTCCTCCTTTTCCTTCAACGCCTGATCTTTCTCCACGAACATCTTCTCATTATTCACCTTAAACTCACTAATGACTATGAGGGCACATTTCTCCCTGATCTTTAGTTCATCTGAACCCCCCTAATGCAACGCATGGAGGGTCTGAAGCGACAACATGACCAATTTGACACTCATTTCCTTCACTGTACCTAGCACAACGAGGTCCTCCTTTGACTCCGCGCGAACAGACCCTTCTGGTAAAGGTATCACTCTGAGATCCAGGGTCCATTCCACTTCTGCTACTGCTCTGCTTCCTTGCACCAGGCTCGCTTTCTCAATGCGCGCTTGAATTTTTCCAGTCTAGATATGCAGCTCGCGTAGATCCTTTTGGACGCTCCCCAGCATCTACATATATTGTTGCTCAAATTGCTGCCACAACTTTGTTTTTGTGTCCCTGATTGTCGCAGATCTCGTCGACATCCCCCTCTATCAAGACCATTGGGTGAATGCGCGTCTGCTTATCAGACTTATGCTTCTTTCATTGCCCCACAGTCTGCTCCTTTCCACGCCTCTTCAAGGTTAAGGGAGTGCTCTGCTCCTCTTAATCGCCTCATTCCTAACTTGAGAGCTTTGTGTGCTGTGAAGCCAATCCTTCGACTTCTTCTGCGTCCAAGAATTCTTTCTCAGTCTATTCTTTTGCAGCACGCTCTTTCTCAGCACGTTCTTTCGAAGCACATTCTTTTTCCGCAGGAGCCTTCTCAACGGCTTCTTTCTTCTTTTGCTCAGTCAGAGCTCGCACGGCCTTCTGGGCTGCTTACTTACACTTCTGAGCAGTGGTCGGCTGTTCAACAGATCTCTCTGCACCTTTGCTTGTACCTACACCAAGCTCCGTGGGTTCACGCCACTCTGATGGTGAACTCCCCATGATATCCTGCACGTTTGTCTCAGATACCAAATATGGCAGCTTGTGCCATAGGTGCTTTGGGTCCTTTCGCGCTCTGATTGAAACATTGTGGAAATCGGCCTTGAACTCCGCAAATCCCATCAATTGCTCGAACAAGGTTAGGGACAACCTTGGCCTCTAATTGATAACCATTCAAAGGTCCATCTTCATCAAGATCCAAAAAATTGTCGATTCCTTTATCCTTTCCAGATCCTTTGTTGCCCACAGCAAAGCGAACCTCACTGCCTCGGGTAAATCTTCTGGCTACGGGGGAAACTGACTGCCCTCCAACAATCTCAAAGCTACTAAAATAATAGACAACAATAGCCACACATAGTGGAAGGGCTTTCTCTCTTCCTGAGCTTTGCAACAGTTCGCAAGGAACTCCTTGCACAGATACTTCGCCCAGTTGTATTGAACTCCCTTCACGCACTGGGCAACTAGTGATACCATCGACGACCGAACTTCATCCACGTGGAATTTCCTCATTATTTTCCATGCAAGAATCTGGGTGGTGAACTAGACTGTTTGGTCCTAAATAGAGCGCATAGAATATCCGTGCGACTTCTTAACGAGCCCATATTCACCCTTCATCTTGTTTTCTAACTCTTTCTCTGCACTTTTCCCTCCAAACTCTTTGGCAGGGTCCGCCCCTTTGTAGGGCATCTTTGTGATTCGATGAATTAACATGTCTATAATCATGGTGGGCTCCCCAAGCCATAGGAACCCATTGTGCACCAGTGCGAGGCGCTGACGGAAAGACACCGTGTCGATAGTCGACAAATGAAAATGTGGTACACAGAACATGTGCAGCAACCCTGCCTACTCAACACCTTTGACCCACTTCATGGGTTCCAACCGCATAACCCCAGTCTCTTCATAGTATATCTTCATCATATACTTGCTAGTGGGCAAATGTGGGAACCTCTCGTGGTCCGCGAGGTCGCAATCTTCCATTTTTAGCACAGGAATGCGTGCTAGTGTTGTGCCTTCAAATTCCACCTATTCATGCAACAAGGGTGTCGAAACCGTACATTTCCTTGAATCTGGGTCCTTGGTAACTTTTATTTTTCCCTTCCATGGAGGGACATACGTGGAAAGCCTTGAGATAGGCTCGACCTCTTCGACATCCAATTCCTCTACACCTTGGTATTCTTCCTCCTCCAAATCAACCACTTTCTCTTGTTGTTTATTTTTTTTCTCCTTCTATTGCACCTTTGGGTTCTTCCTTGGTGAATATCTCACCGGCATCGAATTCTTCTGTTTTTCTTTGCTAGCAAATTGCTTCGGCCTAGGTGACCTCGACGTCGTAGGCACAGGGGTTGTAGCTTCCATACTTGAGATCTCAAGGGTCATCGCGTCAGAGATGGTAGCTTCAAAACTCAAGGCTTTTGCAGGGTTTATGGCAATCATTTTCTAGAGAATGACCTTCAGGTTCCACTCAGGAAAGGCTGCAAATGCTGGTCTTGACACGAAATCCTCCCAGAATTGACAACTCATAAGCTTTGAACAACAAAGCTCCCAAACAACTCTCAGAATGCAAAGTGTTCTTCGGTGGACCAACATGCGCAATTTATTAGGAGTTTTCAATTCAAATCCAACCATTCCCCCCCATTTCTGATCATCAATGCATCTTTGGCGGCAAATATCCAACGATTTTCGCCATAAATGGCGCCTACCCCCTCCTCTTAAGTGATTTTTTGCCATCTAATCATGAACAGTAACTCCAACTGATACTTTTGGACCCATCTGCGTGGTACCATCCTCCATGGCATAGCTCATCGAGCACAGATTCACCTGTCGCACATCCGTAGTCCGTTGTGCAGCCTCCCTACCACATTCTTCACTTAGTCGGGCAGTGTTACAGTTGTGCAATCCCTTGCAGTTGCCTGGATTACTAAGACTATCCTACTTCCATATAGTCATTGCGCAGGGGTAGGATCCCCTGTGTATAGCCTCAGCCTACTTCTATTCACTTTTCTAGGGAATGGCTCCCCATTCAGCTTCGCGAGCTGAACTGCGCCACCATTCGTGATCTCCTTAATAACATATGGTCCCAACTAGTGCATTTGAAAATTTCTGGGGAATTTCGTGAACTTGTTGTCATATAACGACACTAAATCATCTATCTTGAATGTGCGCAGGTTAATATGTCGATCATGTCATGCCTTCTCGTGTTCCTTTTGCACTTGCTGGTGAAATCCTGCAAGAAAGCGGTCTTCTTCTATCTCCATGATCTGCACGATCCATTCGTTCAAGGTCTTGCGATCCGCCATTTCTGTCAATGCTGCAATTCGTAAACTTGGGACAATGTACTCCATAGGCATTACTGCTTCAATCCCATCGACCAATCTAAACAGTGTTTGACCTATCAATTTCTTGGAGGTCATCCTATAAGTCCACAAAACAGTAGGTAAGAGCATATCCTAGTCATTCTTTAGCGTGTTTCAGACCTTCATCAATGCATGCTCCAAAATCTTCTTAAAAGCTTCCACCATTCCATTCGCATATGGGTGATAGGGCATGCTCTTCTGATGATACACTTGGAATTCTTCAAGCATCGCACTGATCATTGCATTCAGGAAATGTGTACCCCTATCACTCATCAAAATATTAGGACATCTAAACTTTGTTAAGACATATTCAAACAAAAACTTTGCAGTAGTGGTCGTTGTACAATCCTTCAATGTTTGTGCTTCCGCCCACCTGGTTAAGTACTTAGTTGTAGTAATGATATATCGTGTGCCTGTCTTCTTTCATGGTGGTTGTATAGGACCTATAAATTCAATGACATATTTATCAAATACCTACAAAAAAACTTGAGGATTTAAAGGCAATTCATCCCTTTGCGAAGGCTTCCCCATCCTTTGGCAAGCATCGCACGCCTTGCAGTATGCCTTAGAATCCTTGTGTAATGTCAGCCACCATAACCCAACACGCAAAATCTTCTGCGCGATCGCTTTCCCTACATAGTGACCTCCTGCCACTCCTCCATGGGCTTCAGCTAGGATACTAGTGCGTTTAAACTCCGGAACATACCTTTGCAGTATCTCATTTGTTCCCATATTATACAAATGACCCGCAATCATTGAAAAATTTTCAGTGCGAACTATTAGCACTTTCTTCTGTTGAGTGGAATAACCTTTTGGAGCTATTCACATTGATAGAAATTGAATGATATAAGAAAAATGATCATCTGCGACGTGCACCGCAAAGAGTTGCGCGTCTGGCAGTCCTTCCTCCAAACTTCTTGGTTCTTCACCCGTTTCAATCCTTGGTAGATGGTCTGAACCTGCATTTAGCCTACCAAGCTTCACAATCACTTCAAAGTCATATTCCTGGAACAATAGTAACCATCGGCATATCTTCCCTCCCAAACACAGGATTATTGACTAGGTATTTCAGCGTGGAGTGATTTGTATACATTTTGAAGTGATCACCAACCCTTCGAGCTCTGTAGTGGATTAATTCTTCTCATCTTTGGATAACTTTCTACTCGTGAAATCTATCGGATGATCAATCTCTCCCTCACCTTCCTGTGTTAATACTGCTCCTAACGCAATGCAAGAGGAATCTACATGCACATTGATCTCCTTCTTACAGTCGGGAAATACCAAAATAGGCGTTGTCACCATTTTCTCCTTCAAGACATCCAAACTGCGCTGACAGTCTTCATCCCAGCAAAATATCACATCCTTCTTCAATAGTTTCTCCATCGACATGGTTATCTGAGCATATGCTTTGATAAACTTCCTGTAATACTCAGTGTGTCCCAATGTGGCGCGCAGTTGTTTCACATTCCTAGGAGCTTCCAAATTCACAATGACGACGATCTTTGTAGGGTCCAGCATCAATCCCTGCTTACATACGACATGGCCACGAAAAATCCCAAAGGGAACAAAGAATATGCATTTCTTTAAGTTCAGCGCGATATGATACCTTCGACATGTATCCAGCATGAGGCACAGACTCGCAACGTGTAGCTTCACTAACCCAAACACAACCTAATCATCAAAATATACCTCCAGGAACTTATGAATAAACTCCTTGAATTCCGCGATCACAACCCGGGAAAATATTGCAGGCGCGTCCCTCAATCCGAATGGCATAACTGTATATTGGAGGCCACCCCACTCAGTCACGAAGGTTGTTTTGCTTCAATTTTCCGGCGTGATATTTATTTGATGATTCCGAAAAACCATCAGTGAATGAATATGCCTCATGTCCACCAACATTCTCTAATACTTCATTAGTAAACGGTGTTGGAAACGGATCATGCATAGAAGCATCATTCATCTTTCTTAGATCCACTCATATGCGGATTTCGCTTTTCTGTTTCTTTTCTTGGACCACCATTGGACTTACCCAATCTGATTCTTGGATAGGCTCAATAATACCAACCTCCAGCATCTTATCGAGTTCCTAGCACCTTCTCTTTATATTTTGGATTCAGCCGATAAGGCTAATGATAAGCACTAGTATTGCAGCAAGAATGCTGCAACTCCTCGGGCTACCAACTTTACTTTATCAACCAGGGGTTCGTACAAACTTGAAGGTGACAGCATTGTATACACAAGTAAATGTGATGGGTCTGCTCTTTGTCACTGCTAAGCTGGTGATAGACCAATAAGGTTTTTCAAACCAGACCTCTATGGATTCAAAAGAAGCTTGATTACCAATGAGGAAAAGAGAAGTCTACACTAAGAGAAATCTTGTCTACTGCAGTAAGGAAAAGGACTGAAATCAAATGCTAAAACTCCACTTTTCTAGCTAACTATTAAGAGGCTTTGCTTCAAAAGAATGCTAAGTTAACATGGATGTAATCCTATTATCCTAGGCATGAAATTAAAACATCAAACATTCTACTACTATGCATTTAAATGAACAAAATAAATCTGTTTTTCTTTTTGTTTTTTTTATGTGAAAGTATGAAATCTAACTTATTTTTGTGATGTGGTAGGTGGATTAGGGATGATGGTGAATAGTTAGAAGGCTGGGGAGACCAGTAGGGGTCCTTTTCTAGCTTCCTAGAGGATTTTTCCTCAATTCGGCCTCAAAACAGGCCACTATAGGTCAACCTACAAGATGTCCTAATGCGTTCTATAGGATGTCCTGAAAAACTACAGGATCCCCTACATTTCTACATGATATAGCCGAGAGAAAAAGGAGGGATGTTGAAGGTGATGGAAGGGTTAGGGAAGGTGGTTGGGGGATGAATGAGGCAAGGGAGTGCCTAGGACCACTTCAAAACTCAAAACCAGAGTTAGGAGATGGCCGGATTTGCTCAACAAGCTTGGAGAAGTTTTCTTGTGAAATGATGAAATTGGTGAAGATTTTAGTGAAAGGAAGGAATGATCATGGCCGGATGAGGTTGCTGATCATGAAATCTATATGTACCGTTGAAACTCCTGCACTGCATCAAACATTGACATCTATCCAAAAATCATGTAAACAAGAAGAATTTCTATTGTCTAAGGAAAGCATAATTTCATGAGCTAGCTGCATACTTCATGCATGAGGAAAACTTGCAAAATAAGATGGAACATTGATGAGATATAATGTAAGACTGAAGATAGAAGAAATGATAACTAAATCCTACTCTTGCAAACTGATCAAACGCTGGCCTAAGTACAGAAAACCATAAATTCCACGAGAAAGTAGAATTCTGTCTTTTTGGGGCTGCATAGGAGTTATTTCCTCAAACCATGATCCCTGAAGGAAAGAGTGAGGCCAAAACCACCTACTGACATCTTTTTGATGTTATTTTATATCCTCTAAGATACTGCTGAAGTAAAGCACAAATGAAAGCAAACTAATCAAATCTACACTACTTGCAATGAAATAATTCTAAAGACAATTCAACCATTAATCTATGAAATCAATATAAGCATACAAATACAAGACGAGGAGCCTTTGCTGCTAGGGTTGGGACCTAACCCAAGAGCTTCATCCCTCTGATTTAACTCAGTGCCGGGTCAAGGAAACACTCATTCTCAGTATCAAAACAGAAAATTACATAGCGACGTCTTCCACAAGTCTTGAACTCGAAAATGACTAGTGTTTTTACAGCAAAAATTCGAATCCTGATGAGGCTCTAGGCCTCTTTATTTATACAGATGAAGTCTCCAATGAATTCCTTAAATCTAGGGAGGCTCGGCTCCCAAACGCGAGATAAAATAGCTCTTTAAGTGTCACTTGCTCGGCTGCCTTTTGATCTCCATGACTTGGCCGCCTGTACTCCGAGCTAGTGTGATTGATGGAGGAATGTTTGAATGAGGGAGGAGTAAATGAGGGGGATATATCTCCTACAATATCTCCTCCTTGTCTCATTCGAGTTTCAACCCTTAATTAGCCAAAATGCCATGATTTTCTCTCACAAACCTGTAATCAATGCACATTAGTCCACTAGGCATAGTATCTCACTTTGACTCATCTCATTAAAAAAAGTACAATCAAAATATGTAATAAATTATGAGAAGAGTTGATTTGACTAAGATAGGAGGTGGATTAAGTTCCATATAGTTACCCAATGATGAGGCTCATCATCACCCCCTACTAAAAGCGTTGCTCATCCTCTGAGAAACTCAATCAATATCCATGTCTTTCATTACTCTAGTGGCCTCCCTGACATCCCATGCTTCTGCTGTAGTTTCTTCTTCCCGTGCATAGAATCCCGCCTTCCTTTCTATCTCCTCCCACTGCTTTCTTTCTTCCTCTTCCTTCCTTCCTTCTAACATTCTTAAGAGAAGTGATGGAGTGAGTCTCAAGCCAATCCAATCGACTTTGAGTCTTTGGAGAGCTTCCTGTTACATGGGTGTCATGTTCAGTGCTTCTCTCATTCTTTGAGTAGAATGGCACTCTTTGATTTTCAAACGGTAGGGCAAAGTATTCCATCTGCTTTGGAAAGCTTGCACGCTGTCATCTCCTAACAGCCTAAACATATCCTCAAAGTGTGTGATTGCTTACTCTTGGGCAGCAAGGTACCTGGGTGCAAGTTGAGGGTCATTTGCAATCAATTTATGTGTGTTGATGACAACCATTGGATTTGACTGCTCAGCTCTTATCATGAGAGGTTTTGTTTCTTCCTTTGCCATTATTTTTTTCATTTATGCAGCCCTTTCTTCCTCATGGTTCATCCATGATGCCAAAGCCATCAATTGTAAGTCCTCTAGTTTATAATTAGGGTCCCATACATTCAGATCTGTCAAGGCTAAGTTATGTAGGTAGAACTCAGACATTTGAGCCCTAACCTCCAATGTGATTTGATCACAAAGATCAATGAACTGTCTATAATCCTGGAATGGCATAATGCCTCTTTGTGCTAGGGTCTTGATTTGGAACTGCAGCCACAGTTCCTCAAGGTCTAATGCATAGGACATAGATGACATCCTACACTGGATTGCCTCTAAGGATAGACTGGCCATGGATGCCAATTGATTCTCTCTTTCTTGTAGTTGTCCTCTTAACCATGCATTTTCTGCCTCCAACTGGGATTTCATCATTACCTCTCTGTCCCTCAGGCTGCTCAGTTCTCTTCCCATCTCTTTAACTTTCTCCTCCATGTGACCTATGTCCTCCACTCCTTTGGATCTGGAAATCTGCATCCATCTATGTGTTCTTTCCCTTTCTTTCTCAAGCTCAAAGAATAAGGGGATGGAAAATTTTTGTGGAATGACCCTACCCCCTTCAATAAACCTGTAGTAGGAGTCAAGATTAGGTTGAGGACTAGGTTCCCTTAGCTCTGGATCCTCCTTCTTTGTTTCTTGCTGCACACTCCCTTCTTTGTCCAATTCCTAAGTTTCCTATAGGTTTAGCAGAGTTTCTTGTAGGATTGTATCTGCTTCCTGTAGTTCCTTTTGTGTATCTTGTAGGAGGCCTTTTCCTTTGGATGAGGCAGATCTAGTAACAAGCCTCCTAACATAAGTGATAGGAGACTTGGGAGAGGCTTGTCCTGATGATCCTTCTCCTTGAGTTTTCAAAAGAGGAGCCATCTTCTCCTGTTGTTTGGGTGAGTCTTCAATGAAAATAGGAATCTTGGTGGTAGTTTGAGGTTTTCCCTGCCTTATTCTTGTACTTTTTCTTGTCATAAAGTGTAATGGAGTTTATCTTTGTCTTTTCCCTTTTTGTTTTATAGCGGTACTAAGGGCAGTGAGGGAAGCTGCTGCCTCTTTCTAAGTGGGTTCTGGAGATACCCTGGGTGATTCCTCCTTGTCTTCTGCCTCCCCTTTTTCATTTTCCTTTTCACTCTTGTCTTTCTCCTCTTCTTCTCCCTCTAGTTCCTCACTCTGTTCATCAGTTTCCTCCTTTGCATCCTCTTCTGTCTCTTCACCACTTTCCTTCTCTTTTTCTTCCTCTTCTTCCTCATCTATTTCCTCTTCATCCCTCTCTATTTCTTCTTCCTCCTTTTCAGTTTCTTCTTCATCCCTTTCACTAGAAGTGGGGCTCTTGTCATATTCAAGGGATTTTATATCTTCCTCTGTCTGCATGTCTCTGAAAGTTGCCCATGTGATAGGGATTCTGAGGTTTTGGAGGGCATCTTCTATGATAAGTCTAATTAACCCATGATGGGCTAGCTGTTGATGGTTTCCTTCCTGCACCTTCATGCTCATACCTATCACTAATTGAAGAAGGAAGTACGGTATGCTGAGTCTGTTTTGAGGAGGTGTGTCTACTCCAAACCTCAATTCTTGGAGAAGCCTAAAATCATATCAATATACCACAGTGTACCTACCTTCATATGACATATACTTTATAAGGTGGTAGCTAATTTCATTCCAAGGATAGGGTAGGCTTGCTCTTCTAAATCCATTTTTATCTTCCATTGCCTCCTTTCCTTACAAAAAGAATTTATTCTTTGTAGTTTGGCTATTTCCCTTATCCTCCTTTCTCCAAGGCACTCCTAGAGGAAGGGTGGAGATTATACCTATGGTTTCAGGGGTGATTTCTATGGAGAGGCCTTTCACCACAATAGTGGCATGGGTCCTAGTCAGTGGAATGAGGGAGAGAGCAAAATCTATGGCTACTTCATGATCATATCCCCTTAATTTTTCAAAGAAACCCATCCAATTATGCCTTGTGAATATCTCTAGTACAGGAGGGTGCTGATGAATCCTCACTGTGTTGATGGGCTCCCTCTTATGAAATAACCCTGTCATTTTTCTTTGATGGATGGAGGGGTGTATATGTCTGATACAAAATTTAATGAATGAGGAATTTTAAATGAAAATTTTGTGTATGCAATTCCCCTAGACTGCAATCTTTTTCAATAAACTAGAAGGCTTTTCTATATTCTTTTCACTTGGAAAATGTGGGGAAGTATAGAGCCTACCTCCTTATCACTTCTTGATGAAGCCAACCTCTATTTTTCCCTTTTAAAACTGCTCACTGCCAATCCTGTAGGTGCTGGACTGTATCCTGTAGGATTTCTTGTAGGATCCTGTAGGTGGTCTTGTCATGGAAAAAAAACGAATTCTACCTTTCCTGTAGACTACTTGAGGGTCGAGAGCAAGTTTTCTAGTGTGTAGCCTTGAGAATGTGAATGCCTATATGCATGGGGATCAACGTTTATTTCCTCATATGGGTGATTTAAGTGGGGTTGTGTGTTGGTAGCTGAGGTACGAGTATCCATTTTTGGACCGTTGGTCCCACTACCACATCATCATTCTCCTCACCTCGTAATCAACTCCCACTTCGGGCATCCGTAGCTTAACCACTTTTGACCTCATCTCTCCTTTTCCTTGACTTGACTGCTGCCACATGTGTAAGGACTAACTGTCTTCTCCTCGTTGACTAAGTGAAGGTGGCCAAGTTAACTGACCACCTTTTGCTTATAAAAAAACCATTTCACAACTTTTACATGTTTGATCATATTATGCTAACGAGAGAGTGGAAGCGAGATACTTACCTGTGGTAATGATGCCGTGATGCTATTTGTTGAAGAATGAAGTCTTTTTTGTGTGTTTTCTTCATGTGCTTTTCGCCTATTTTTTTTTATTGTCCTCTAATGATTTTCTTGATATGCAGGTACTTGGATGTTGATGTTGATGATCTTGATGTTGTTTCTATGCTCTGGAGGAACTTCTTCGACCTCTGGATCTCCATGCTTTAAGCTAACTGCAACTTGTGATTTTTTGTTTTGTGGGATAGGCTGCTACAGGATTTCCTACACGATATCCTGTAGCTGCTTCTCCCTCAAAAATTTTAATCATTTTCCACTTCTGGAGCATGAGGATGGTTGGCATGGGTAGAGAAGGGGTCTATGAATTTGTGAATGAAGAAAATAGCCTGCAAGTGTTGTCCCCTTGTTCTCTGTCTTCATCCTCTTTTCTTTGTTTTTTTCTTTGAAAACTGTAATTTAAATTTTTTTGAAACTGACTTTTTTTTTGGATGAATGCAAGGGTGATCATGGTGGAGAGAGGTATGGTGATGAGATGGTGAAGTATATATATATATATATATATATATATATATATAGACATGGGCAGGTCATTCCATTGCTCTAGGGTTACTTCCTTTAGGATTCCCAATCGATTGTAATTCCTATAGGATCATCCTATAGGTCGTCATGGAATCCTGTAGGTTTACAGGAATCCTGTAGAAAACACAGATCCCTTGCAAACTGAGTTAAATGAGTGGGAAAATGGAGGGAATGATGGAATGATGAAGGATAATGAATGGAGAAATAAAAACATGAGCTGTATAGGTCCCTTTTGATTCTCTATTGTTGCTTTGATCCTCCTACTACTAACCTGCAAACAATATTTTCAAAGTTTTCTTTTCTCTTTTTTTGTTTATTGAAAGCAACTAGTCTGCCTCCAAAGAGGTTTTCATCCTAGCTACTTGCCTTGGGTGCCTCAAAAGAGGTTTTCACCCAAAGATCTGTTTTTTTTTTGACACCATTGGGCCGCCTCAAGAGGTTTTCAACCCAGCAGTGGCACTCAGGTGCCTCATGGAGGTTTTCACCTGAGTCTCCTTATTTTTCTCTTTTTCTTTTTTCATTTTTTCCCTTTTTCTTTTTTTATTTTTTATTTTTCAGTGAGTTGATGAGGTAGGAGATGAGACATGCTCCAACACCATCACTATTTTGCTGATACCATCAATGAACTCTTGCTTTGACGATGGCTTCTTGTAAACCTTTAATATGTGCCCATTAACAAGTAAAGGAATAGCATATGCATCTATGGTTCTAATCTGTACTGAACCATTATCATGACATATCTCTATGACATAAGGCCCTAACCATCTAGTCATTAACATGCCCTTAAATTTGTTATATCTAGAATCATATAAAAAAGCCCAATCACCTTCTTGAAATTGTTTGTCCTTGATGTTCTTGTCATGCCAAATATTCCTCTGAATTTGAGTCACCTCTGTGTACAGGAGGGCCTGCATTCTAAACTCATCTAACCCATTCAGTTGGAGCAATCTCTCTTTTTGTGCACTGTTGAGATCTAGATATAGTTGGGCTGCCATCCTCAATGTATTGTACTCAAATTCAATGGAAAACAAGGCCTTCTTCCCATAGACCAACTCATAGGGGGTGAATCCAGTGGTGGTCTTCCAAGTGGTATTGTAGGCCCAATTGGCCTCAACTAATCTATCTGCCCAATCTTTTCTGCTGCTGCTAACCGATTTAGTCAAAATGCCCTCCAACGCTTTGTTGGCCACCTCCACTTGCCCATTAGCTTTTGGGTGATAGGGAGTGGAGGTTATATGCTTGATCTTGTGCTAGCTTAACAAGTCTTCAATCATGTTGGATGTAAACTGGCTGCCTTGATCAGTGACCAGTTCTCTAGGGTACCCAAACTTGTAAAATACATTTTCCCTTAAGAACTCAGCCACCTTCTCCTCTGTTGCTGCCTTGATTGCCTTGGTTTCAGCCCACTTGGTCAAATAGTTAGTGCACACAATGATGTACTGCTTTTGCTTAGATGGAGGGTCAATCGGTCCAATGAAATCCATGCCCCACTTGTCAAATGGTTCGAAAGTCACTTGAGGTTGCAGAGGAATTTCATCCCTTGGAGTAGGCTTTCCCATCCTTTGGAACCGATCACATCGACTTGTATACCTTCTCACATCCTGATGAAGAGTGGGCCAATAATAACCATCTTGTAACACCTTGAATGCTATCCTCTTGGTTGCAAAATGAGCTCCACAAGACCCAGCATGACAGGTCAGAAGGATGTCAAAGAATTCCTCCTCCTTGACACATCTTCTTAGAATTTGATCTGGGCCTAGTTTGAAGAGGTTGCCTCCAATCCAAGTGAATGGGGCGCTCTTCCTCACAATATTTCTTTTCTCTTTGGAGGAAAAATTCGATGGGAACTGTGCAAACACCAAGTAGTTTGCTATGTTAGCAACCATGGAGAGAGAACTAAAATGGAGAATAAGTGTCCATCCGGTAACTAATCATCAACCATTCCTTCCTCCCCTGCAAGCAAAGTTAACCTAGACAAAAAATCAGCAACAACATTTTCCTTTCGAGGCTTATCAACAATAGTTAGATCAAACTGCTGTAATAAAAGTAACCATCTAATAATTTGGGCATTCACATCAGGTTTATTCATTAAATATTTAATTGCAGCATGGTCAATATGTACAAATGTTTGATAACCTGTAATGTAATGCCTAAATTTGTTCAATGAATGCACAACAGCTAGGAGCTCCTTTTCGGTCACTATGTAGTTTAGTTCGGCCTTTGACAGATTATTACTGATAGAGTAAATGGCATAAGGAAATTTGTCATCTATATGGCCTAGAGTTGCTCGTATGGCTTTGTGTGAGGCATCAACATGTATATGAAAAGGAAGGGCCCAATTTGGGCCTCAGAGAAGAGGTGCAGTGGTCAGCTTGTCCTTCAAGGTGTCCAAGGCCTCTTGAAAACCTTTTGACCATACAAATTCATAGTCTTTGGCCAACAACCCAAATAAAGGAGAAGCTAACTTGCTGAAGTATTTTATAAACCTCCTATACTATCCAGCTAAACCTAGAAAACTTCTGACATCTCTTTGTTTTTGCAGAGGTGGGACCCTTTGGATGATTGTTATTTTGTTTGGGTCCACCTGTAGTCCTTACTGGGATATTGAATGACCTAGAACAGTCCCTGCAGTCATCAAGAACTCACATTTTTAGGGACTAAGGGAAAGGTTCATTTAAATGCATTTGTTCAACACCTTACCTAAGTTGGACAGAGCCTCTTGGAAATCACACCCATAGGGTGTGAAATCATCCATATAAATCTCTACTGCATCATGGACTAGCTCATAAAAGATACTCAGGAGTGCTCTCTGGAAAGTGGCAAGGGCATTGCATAGGCCAAAGGGAAGGACCCTATAGGCGAAAGTACCCAAGGACAAGTGAAGGTGGTTTTATCCTGGTCTTCCGGGCTGATTTGGATTTGATTGTACCCGCTGAAGCCATCTAGGAAAGAGAAAAACTTTTTCCCTACCAGGCCATCTAGCACTTGGTCAATGAAAAGTAGAGGGAAATGGTCGATAGTGCGGAAAGAGTCGATAGTGCGGACACAACCAACCTCCCTAGGAGCCTAAGACTCTCTAGTGACAAACAAGACAAATAAGAGCAATCCTTCTCTAAACATGCATTTACAATATAAGAAATCAAGTGTTTAGATCCTACCTGTAGTCCAACGCTGTTGTAGCAGCCCAGCCTCACTGATCCGGATGAGCTCCTCCTTCACTTCGAAACCTGCATTCACTAACAATCAAACGATTAAATAGCACTTGATAATCTCATAAAATAAAACATATTTAACACATAGACCAAGGAGTACATGAAACAACTCATAAATAACAAGTTATTGAGAAGAATGGACTCATTTGCATTAATAGGAAACAAAAGGAACAATTACAACCTGAGCCTTGGTGTTGTGCAAGTCCCTCCCAGGGTCCATCAAGGGTTCTCCTTTACTTTGACAAAGCTCACCCACTTCCAAATAGAACAAGCAAAGATGGCAATCTCTCCTCACAAGCTTCTAAATGGGAGTCCTAATTCCTGCAGCATCTACCCTTAGAAATGTTTAGCTTCCAACCTACCCTCCTTCTGGCCCAATGCCTGTATTTATAGTGCTCAAGAGGAAGTTAATCAGGTCCACCATCAATGGGATAAGCCCCTCTTTGGATGGGATAGCTCCCCTCTTGATGGGATAAGTTCCTCTTTCATAGGGGTACATGAACCATCTGGAGGCGCTCAATATACGTCGAACAACCTTCTAGAATGCTCTAGAAATGACCACAAGTAACTTTTTAAAGATGAAACTTGCGCATTTTGACCTTTACAGGGGTACGCACCTGCCCCTTTACATACAGAGTGTACAAGTACGCAGCTTTTGTGAGCATTAGGTGCGTATCCGCAGGTAAGGTTGAGAGAACCTGTGTACCTAGAGATAAATACATTTATAAAGACTTTCTCTCTTTTTGGAGTTTGACATGGAGAGCAGAGGCATAAGACTTGCCCAGGAGGATAGCATGACTGTTGATAGAGCCATACTAACTGTAAATAGTCATGGTGACATTTTTTAGTGTAACAGATTGCCCCCTAAAGTGCGAAGCCTGTAGTAGATTAGGGTTTTGTATTATCTAGGAAGGGTGAAGCGCTTTATCATTTCAAGGATTATCTCGTGGAGAGCCTGGTCAGAACCTGCAATTTTCAACACAAGATACATGTATAAGATTATATCATCGCTGAGGTAGGCATTCCCATACTCAGATCAAAACTTTAACTAACAGACTAACTACTCTGATACAGGAATGATCTTGTAGTACATCATAATCATAGACTTTTGTAGACACGGTATGGGTGCAGCCATCTGTTTATGATTAGTCTACTGTATAATGAATACAAAACTCCTCGCAGCCTGGATGGTGGAAACTAGATCCAGGGTCTTCATTTCTACTTCCCGAATTGGTACGATTCTAGCCATGCGAATAAATGAGTTGATGTCGAGCATGGTAGAAACCACTTGATTACCAGTCAATGATGTAAACCGTTAACAAGTGTGAGAGAGACCACCAGTGATGTCAATGGTTCTCAAAGTACCCAGTACAATCCATGAAATGTGAATGAATGAGTTGATGTCGAACACTTCACGGAATCCTCTGATCGAAAGTCAATGATGTAAACTGTCGTCAAAGGCGAGAAACCTGCCATTGATGCATGCAGACTTCAAGGTACTGTGGAGGCGCTCAATATACGTCGAACAACCTTCTAGAATGCTCTAGAAATGACCACAAGTAACTTTTTAAAGATGAAACTTGCGCATTTTGACCTTTACAGGGGTACGCACCTGCCTCTTTACATACAGAGCGTACAAGTACGCAGCTTTTGTGAGCATTAGGTGCGTATCCGCAGGTAAGGTTGAGAGAACCTGCGTACCCAGAGATAAATACATTTATAAAGACTTTCTCTCTTTTTGGAGTTTGACATGGAGAGCAGAGGCATAAGACTTGCCCAGGAGGATAGCATGACTGTTGATAGAGCCATACTAACTGTAAATAGTCATGGTGACATTTTTTAGTGTAACAGCTAACTTGCTGAAGTATTTTATGAACCTCCTATACTATCCAGCTAAACCTAGAAAACTTATGACATCTCTTTGTTTTTGCAGAGGTGGGACCCTTTGGATGATTGTTATTTTGTTTGGGTCCACCTGTAGTCCTTACTGGGATATTGAATGACCTAGAATAGTCCCTGCAGTCATCAAGAACTCACATTTTTAGGGACTAAGGGAAAGGTTCATTTAAATGCATTTGTTCAACACCTTACCTAAGTTGGACAAAGCCTCTTGGAAATCACACCCATAGGGTGTGAAATCATCCATATAAATCTCTACTGCATCATGGACTAGCTCATAAAAGATACTCAGGAGTGCTCTCTGGAAAGTGGCAAGGGCATTGCATAGGCCAAAGGGAAGGACCCTATAGGCGAAAGTACCCAAGGACAAGTGAAGGTGGTTTTATCCTGGTCTTCCAGGCTGATTTGGATTTGATTGTACCCGCTGAAGCCATCTAGGAAAGAGAAAAACTTTTTCCCTACCAGGCCATCTAGCACTTGGTCAATGAAAAGTAGAGGGAAATGGTCCTTCTTTTTTGCTTTGTTTAACTCTCGGTAATCGACACAAATCCTCCACTTCCCATTTTTCATTGGAACTAACACCAAAGGAGAGACCCACTCACTGTCTGAGATAGGGTAAATGAATCTTGCATCTAGCAGCTTTTGCAGTTCTTCTTTGACTATATCCTTGAGAGCTAGATTCATTCTCCTTTGGGGTTGTTGGATTGGTTTGCAACCTTCTTTGATATAAATGTGGTGATTACACACCGAGGGGTGCACTCCCTTCATTTCCTTGTAACTCCAAGCAAAGACATCTAGATGTTCCTTTAGCATGTTGCACAACTTTTCTTCTTGGTGTACAGAAAGAGATGGGTTGATTTTCAAGGTTCTCTCAAGGTCAAATTCTATGGTTTTGACACGGGTAGGGTTTGAATCAGCTAAGCATAGATCAATCTGATGCTTGTTCTAGGTTTCCTTTACTACTTCCTCTAAAGACAATGTGCTTGGAGTTGGACTTTAGAGTATGTGTTCAATCAAATCATCTTCATCCGGTTGTCCTCCTCCCATGGCTGTTTCTAAGGTATAGAGTTCGGTTGAATAAACTTCATCTTCTTCCTCCTCTTCGAGCCATAAAGGTAAGTCATGTTCTAGAGATGGTTGAGCAGGAGGGTACAAGACTAACTGCTTGGACATATGCCCATTTTTAATGATCATATTTTCAGCCCTGCAATTGATGTAGGCATTGACAGTGGCTAACCAGGGCCTCCCAAGGATGAGAGGGTAACCAGTAAGCTTAGCCTTAGGTTGGAGGACTAGGAAATCTGCAGGGTACTCCCAAGAGTCAATGGAGACCATCACATCCTCCACAATCCCCTCAGGGGTCATTGTGGAATAGTCTGCAAGTTGCAAGATTGTTGTGGTCTTTCTCAATGAACCCTAGAGATTGAGCTTGAGCATGGTGTCCTTAGTCATCACATTAATGGCAGCCCCAAGATCAATCAAAGTGTGTGGGACAATGGTGCCATTGATGTGCACATCTACTACAGGGCTTCTAGGGTCCAAATACTTCAGACAAATTACTTGCCCCAACATTAAGTCGGACAGTTGTCCAATGACATTAATGGTAGGGGTGTCTCTTTTTTGCCTCCTTGGATGTTTGAAGCACTTCTCCTTAATCAACTTGTTGTAAATAGGTACATCTTTTATGGCTTGGAGAAGTGGAATTTTGACACATAGATTTTTCAATTCTCCTAGAAGTTTAGTCTCTTCTGGGGTAGGCTAGACTGTATGAGTTAATCTCTCAGGAAAGGGTGGTGGATTTACTTTAGGCATGCTTTCCTCTCTTTCTTCCTCACTCTCCCTAGGTGGAGGTAGAGGTTGGTTGTCTGAGAGTACTCTCCCAGATCTCAGGTTGATTTCCCGAATCTCCATAGCATAAGCAGGATAGGATATCTCTCCATTGTATACTTGATGTGCTTGTCTGTTGTTAGGGTTCATATTTGGTTGGGTAGGCATCTGGTGTTGTTTAGGTGGAGCAGGGTGTAAAAGCTATGGTTGAGTAGGTGGTGGAGGCAATAAAGCTAGAGCATTGTTGTATGGGGGCCTCCACCCTTGGGGCGGTGCATTCCACTGAGGCTGTGGTGGAGAATATGGATGAAATGACTAGCTGGTCAACTGGGAATGATAGTGAGGTGCAAAGGACCAAGGAGGAGGTGTAGACCAGGAAGGATGAGCAGGGGTCCCCCAAAGAGGGAATGGATGTGGTCTGGTTGGGGTTGTAATAGGCATGGGATGACCCTTGCGTGCCCTACTGGTATGGCGAAGCCCATGAGGTCTCCTTTGATTTATGTAGCAGAGTTGTTCATTCACACCTTCATCTCCCTGATACACAACTTTTAGTCCAAGTAGAGAAGGGCACTTGTCTGTGGAGTGGTTTTCTTCACAAACTGAGCAGACTTCAATCAAGTTCAATGGACATTCATTCCTCGGGTGCCTCCTTGTGCATCTAGGGCAGAAAATGGCTAAGGCTCTCTCTGCTTCCTCCTGTTTTCTCTTAATGTGCATAGTGTCCATTTGTAGGGCAAGGGTTTGCAGCATCTCACTCTTGAAATCTTCCAGCATGTTCCCAATTTCACCCTTGATGGATGTAGTGGAAGAGGATGGACTGGCCATTGGTTGACTACCCCTACCCTTCTTCCTAGCTTCCCTAGAATGGTTCCTAAAGACAGTCTTGATATCTTCATAGGGTAGTTGGTAGATGTCCCCTCCTGCTAGCAAGTTTAGGGTATCCAAAAGATCTTCCCTTACCCCTCTAAGCAAGACTAGCTTCAGTGACTCAGGGTCAAGTGTGCACCTGGCCCTTTTGTAGCTAAGCTGGAATCTTTCTTCATAATCCTCTAGGGATTCATCATGCCCTAAGGTCATCCTAAAAATTTCCTCTTTAGTGTCTTTCAACCTGCAGTAGTCTCGATACTTGTTGTTGAAGGCTTGCTACATCTGAGCCCAAGTTGTGATGCTATCCCCCGGTAAACCCATGAACCAGCACAAAGCTACATCCTTGAGAGTGGATGGGACTAGTTTCAACTTCTGCTCATCATTGGTGTAATCATAGGTTTTGCATATGACAGCAAACTCAAAAAAGAAAGTGTCTGGATCTTCTAAGCTCAGTCCATGGAAATGAGGAAGCGTAGAGGGGCTTACATTCTTCATCTTGGTATCCCGATTAGTTTCTCTGATGGGAAAGGCACCCTCAACTCTTTCTCTATTTCCTCTGTCATTTCTATTTTCAGCCATTGGGTCAGTTGGAATGGGTTCTTCTTCTTCTTCTCCCCCTATAGGTTGTTCAAATATCTCTAGTTGTTCACCTAAAGGTTCCTCTAATTCACAACCACTGAAGAAGAGGGAAGGTTGGTTGTTTGAAGCGATTTGGGTATCTGGCAAAAAATTCCCTAAGTTATCCCTATTCCTACGAGGCATGAAAGAAGTGTTTTTGTTTTGTTTTGTGTTTTTTTTCAAGCTTTGAAAATAATTGTAGAATTGAAATTACAAACTGAATGGAAACTAACTGACTGAATGAAAACTAACTGCTTGAATGAAATCTTACTTGCAGAATGGAAAAGAAAGCAAAGAATGCAGAATGGAAAAGAAAGCAAACTAAATTACTTTTGCAAAAATGAAACTAATAGCAGAATGTCAAAGATAAGAAATGGAAGAAAGAAAGCAGTAATCACATATTACTGAGACACCTCCCCAACAATGGCGCCAAAAAGTGATGAGCACCGGTATTGCAGGAAGAATGTTGCAACTCCTGGGGCTAACAACTTTACTTTATCAACCCGGGGTTCGTACAAACTTGGAGGTGACAATGTTGTATACACGAGTAAATGTGATGGGTCTTCTCTTTGTCACTACTAAGCTGGCAATAGAACGCTAAGGTTTTGCAAACCAGACCTCTATAGATTCAGAAGAAGCTTGATTACCAATGAGGAAAAGAGAAGTCTACACTAAGAGAAAGCTTGTCTACTGCAATAAGGAAAAAGACTGAAATCAAATGCTAAAACACCACTTTTCTAGCTAACTGCTAAGAGGCTTTGCTTCAAAAGAATGCTAATTTAACATGGATGAAATCCTACTGTCCTAGGCATGCAAATTAAAACATCAAACATTCTACTGCTGTGCATGTAAATGAACAAAATAAATCTGTTTTTCTTTTTGTTTTTTTTTATGTGAAAGTGTGAAAGCTAACTTCTTTTGATTACGTGGTCGGTGGATTAGGGATGATGGTGAATGGTTAGAAGGCTGGGGAGACCAGTAGGGGTCCTTTTCTAGCTTCCTAGAGGCTTTTTCCTCAATTCGGCCTCAAAACAGGCCACTACAGGTCAACCTACAGGATGTCTTAATGCATTCTACAGGATGTCCTGAAAACCTACAGGATCCCCTGTATTTCTACAGGATACAACCGAGAGAAAAAGGAGGGATGTTGAATTTGATGGAAGGATTAGGGAAGGTGGTTGGTGGATGGAATGAGGCAAGGGAGTGCCTAGGACCACTTCAGAACCCAAAACGAGAGTTGGGAGATGGCTGGATTTTCTCAACAAGCTTGGGGAAGTTTTCTTGTGAAATGATGAAATTGGTGAGGGTTTTAGTGAAAGGAAGGAATGATCATGGCTGGATGAGGTTGGGATGAGGTTTCTGATCTTGACATCTCTATGTACTGCTAAAACTCCTGCACTGCATCAAACATTGACATCTATCCAAAAATCATGTAAACAAGAAGAATTTCTATTATCTAAGGAAAACAAAATTTCATGAGCTAGCTGCCTACTTCGTGCATGAGGGAAACTTTGCAAAATAATATGGAACATTGATCAGATCTAATGTAAGATTGAATATAGAAGAAATGATAACTAAATCCTACTCTTGCAAACTGATCAAATTCTGGCCTAAGTACAGAAAACCCTAAATTCCATGAGAAAGTAGAATTCTGTCTTTTTGGGGCTGCATAGGAGTTCTTTCCTCAAACCATGATCCCTGAAGGAAGGAGTGAGGCCAAAACCACCTACTGAATTTTTTTTGATGTTCCTTTATCTCTTCTAAGCTACTGTTGAAGTAAAGCACAAATGGAAGCAAACTAATAAGCAAACTAATCAAATCTACACTACCTGCAATGGAATAATTCTAAAGACAATTCAACCATTAATCTATGAAATCAATATAAGGATACAAATACAAGAAGAGGAGCCTTTGCTACTAGGGTTGGGCTGTAACCCAAGAGATTCAACCCTCTAAGTTAACTTAGTGCTGGATCAAGGAAACACTCATTCTCATTATCAAAACAGAAAATTACATATTGATGTCTTCCACAAGTCTTGAACTTGAAAATGACTATTGTTTTTATAGAAAAAATTTGAATCCTAATGAGGCTCTAGGCCTCTTTATTTATACAACTAAAGTCTCCAACGACTTCCTTAAATCTAGGGAGGATCGGCTCCCAAACGCGAGATAAAATAGCTCTTTAACTGTCACTTGCTTGGCTACCTTTTGATCTCCATGACTTGACTGCTTTTACTCTGAGCTAGTGTGATTGATGGAGGAATATTCGAATGAGGGAGGAGTAAATGAGGAGGATCTACCTCCTACAATCTCTCCTCCTTATCTCATTCAAGTTTCAGCCCTTAATCAGCCAAAATTCCATGTTTTTCTCTCACAAACCTGCAATCAATGCACAGTAGTCCGCTATGAATAATATCTCACTTTGACTCATCTCATTAAACAAAATACAATCAAAATATGTAATAAGTTGTGAGAAGAGTTGATTTGACTAAGCTAGGAGGTGGATTACGGTCCATATAGTTACCCAACGATGAGGCTCATCAGCCACTACTTAACATGCTTCACATTTGGCTTTAATGTGATCTTCATAACACCTAAATCTCTGATGATCCCTTTCAAATCTGAAAAATTTATTGGGAATAAATTCTGGTACTCGCGCAGTAGCTCAACGACCTTATCAACCGTATCTTTGGCCCAATAGTCTCTTATCTTCGCAAACTTAGGCTCTTCGTCAGATCCAATGTTCACTTGTCGAGTTTTTAACGGCTCTGCTATATCTGGGTTCACCACCTTTGGTCCTTCGACTTCGCACTATCCTTCTGTTTCTGGAATGATAATATTCCGCGGATCATCCTCTTCTCCATTAGCAGTTACATTATAACATTCCAGCGCATGGCACAACTGTGTAATCCAATCTAGCTGAGTCCATTCTAATGGTTCCTTGGGTGTTCTAAATATAGCAACTTTTATCTCCTGTAGCACCTCATCAATTCTCTCAAACCATCCCCAAAGCTGAATGTTAGTAGACAAATCTCCTGTAAAATGTCCCATTCATCCTTGCCATGGCGAAGCACCGTCTCCAGATACTAGTTCATTGGGGTGGTATCTAACGTATGACATAAAATATGCACCCATTTTGGTTGTGGTTTTGTTCCCCATACCTTAGTCCATCGTGCCAAATGATCACGCGGATCATCCTTCCCATTGTATTTTTCTGTCATTCTAGTATTAGCATATCCAAACCTTAACTTCATCATTCTCCTGTATTTTTTCCATCCAACAAAGTTCTCCTTGTGCACACCCCACCAACGGGCAGGCATAGCACACAACCCCAATGCCAGTTTTCGGAATCAATGCTCTTCCGGTACTTCCTTTTAAAATTCATCCAAAAACAGTTCCACATCAGACAAACCATCATAATGCAGAAGGTTTCTTACCTCAGTCGAGACATACCTCAGCGATTTGGTCATCATATTGTAGTGGAGCGTAGATACTTCATGTAACTGATTCTACAAGTGTTCAATCTCTTCATCTGAATATGAGGCACATGATTTATCCCTTTCCCACGCAATTCTTCCATCAGTTGTAGGATTGATCCAATCCTCATCTTGCACTATTATCTTGTATATCTGATCCAGATCATCATCACTTCCCACATAGTCGCAGACGGGTTCAGTATAATGCGCTCCTTCAGCAAGGTCTAGTGGCACTAGCACCCCGAGTAACTTTCTTTCGAATGTCATCTTCTGCTTCTTCAAGTTAATTACCCTGTTCATATCAATAGCCCATTCAATCCCTTGTAGCGCGGGGTATGGGTTACTATCATCCACTATTTCAATGACCTCAAAGTTAGCCAGCGCGCTCACTCCCTCAATGTCCACCATTACACCATATAAGAGCCCCATTGGAATAATCTTCTCTTGATTTTCCATGCGCAATTGAATAGGATACCACTGCAACGTAGGTCTCCCCATCCTTTCCCATGTCTGCTTCAGCAGGACATTTGCATCAGACCCTAGATCCAAGATTACCTGGTCCATTTCATATTCACCTATCTACACAGTTAGCCTCATCTTGCACCCCGTTCGCGTCTTATTCTTACCAATCTTTCTTACTGTGCATTGTTCAACAGGAGTCTTTTCTTTATTTGCACACTTGTCTATTAACTCTTGCAACCCTTCTACTGCTTTATGATCGTGCAAAATCTTCATACAAGTCTTTAGGAAAGTAGCGAGTATTGAAGGATCTACTTCTTGTGTCGCACTAGTTTCTGGCATTTTCTCCTGACTTGAGGTAGAGGCCTCAACGAAGTTCTTCTTGGCTTCCATGAAGGTTTCTTTAGCATGATTAAGATCAAAATCTAGTTCCTTCTCAACAGCCTTACGCACCCATCCATCTTCCTCATGCTTCTTACCTTTATCTGCACCAGTTGTCATACCACTTCTCAACACGATATTTATGCTATGATCTTCTTCACAGGGCTCAACCCTCATCATCTGAATGTTCTGCGTAGGCTGCTGGGGTTGCGCCTTATTTTATTCCATCTCTACCATAAGGACAAGACATTCCTCTATGACATGGTCAAACTGTCGATAGTACTGACATGAGGGATGCGTGGGGTTTGCACAATCTCATTCAAAGTTCCCTGCTTCACCACAGTTATAGTAGATTACTTGCCCATGCCCTTGACCTGGTCTAGCACCTCTTCCTCGTCCTCGGCCTTGGAATCCTCCACGTGCTGCTCCCGCGCCTTGATATTCAGGCTGGTTCTCTGCCTGCATCCTATAGGTAGGGGTTTTATCCATTATCAGCTCATAAATCCTACAATGGCGTTCATCATGTCCTATAGAATTACCAAAATTGCAAAACAATTGCTAAGGGGTCTTAAAAAACTTCTACAGTAAATGGAAGTTATCAATAGCATGTTGTCTTGTAACTTGATAGATGGCGCACCATAGCGCAGCTCCTTTGCTCATCCCAACAGTATTCTCTAGTTTCAAGGGAACAAGCCCTCCCGCTATAATATAATTCTTATAGACTGGGCAATGATCCTTATCATGGCCATGGCTCTTACACTTCAGACACCAGACCTCATAGCGCACCACTGGTTGAGCTTCCTTTCCTTTCTTTAGGCTCTGCAACTCCAAGTGCAGGCTTTCTAGCTATGAATGAATCTGTTGCACTCTGAGGTTCATATCCTAGATAGGCGAGGCATATAGACTCATCGCGATCTCCAAGGATTCCTCTTATGTTGCTATCTTTTGTTGTGAGAGAGGTATTCTTAAATGTGGCAAGAGTGATGCTATGAACCAGTCGCGATGCTAGGAGTCTGAGATTATCATATTGGCCTGCTTGATCAAGCACTTCAACCTCTGATCAAAATCCTAAGGTGTCTCATCTATCTTCTGTCGGATTTCCTTAAATTAAATTACTGATTGCGCCTATGACTTAGGCTTACTGAACTCCTTGTTTAAAGCTAGTTGGGTATCCCCCAACATTGCGTTAGGGTTATCAGTGCAATACTTGATGTACCATGTTAAGGTCCGATATTGTAAGGCTGTAACCAACTGTGCTTTCTTAATATTATCATATGTAATTTGTTCTGTTGTCTAAACGGCTCCTTCGACAAAACAAAACTGTTCAGGATCTTCGCTCCCTGTTCCTTTAAAAATCAGCATCTTCATTGCGTTTTCCCCGTTGAATGGTGGAAATGGAGGTGGAGGGGGTGAAGGCGTAGGTGTATGAGGTGGAGGTGGAGGTGGAGGTGGAATGGATGGATGAGATATCCTTGACATACCCTGTGTAATCAACTGAACTGCACTTCGTGGCATAGTCAACATTGTCCCTTCATCGTCACTTGAAGGGGGTTCAATGAGCGGACTATATTTTGGGCTCTATCCTCCGTTTATTCTAAAGAATCTCCCACTTCGCGTAGCCCCAAACATCAAGGTAACTGCATAACCCTCTTTTCACATAACAACATTTTAACCGCAATCTTTAATGATTTCAGATACTTACCTCGCGGTCCTTTAAAGAGCCTTTGTTCCACTTCATTATAACTAATATTCTTGCCAATCGCGAAATAAGTCACAAAGCTTCCCAATGTGCGATCAATCTAGTGATCTAAAACCCGTGCGATATTTCTTTCTGATGCTTCCAGATGTCGCACCAGCTCAGGAGTCCCCACTATAGGACTGTTAAGCCTCCACTTCCCTTGACTATCAGCCAACTTAGACAACCACTCATGTAGTTCTTCAGGGAAGAAATAGAAGAACGTGTCGGTCTCGTCTGTGTATAAAAATCTCTACAACCACTGATCCTTGGACAATTTAGGGCTCCTATTCCCTTGAGTCACAAATGCGTGCACGTTTCGATCAATCCACTTGTCAATCTCCTTCTTCGTAGGGAAATGTTTATCACACATCTCTTAGATAGACCCCGGTCCCAACAACAGAACCATTTGTTGGCTTAAGGGGACCTGACCTAGGTTCAGAGTTGTTTGCGCCAACCAACAAAACCCTAACTGCTGTCCCTTTCAGAAACAACCTACATAACGTAGGCTCCAGTATCACCCGAATCAGTATTGGGGGATGCTAGAACCAGGTTCCTACATCCAGAGATAGTGTGATAAGCAATTTTTAGTTCTTATAACTCCGATCTACCTTTGCGCAGATCAATACCCTTCTATGGCATGATACTATAATTCGAGTAAAACAACTTCTAGACCTTCACGAAGGCCTGCAATCAGTCTTTATATACCCTAAGGACGCAGTCTATCTACTTCCACACGCTAATCAATAACCCTAGATTTGCCTTTGTGCAGATCTATCCAATTCATCAGAATTAATAACAAAATTAACCCTTAACTTCACGAACATAGATAATTACTTAAGACATGCCTAAATATGATAGATTCATTAAATTCGTGCAATATTTATTCATTATTCCACAGAAAACATATTATAACGTGATAGATCATAACATAAGCATAATAGACAATAATACTTAGATGCACGATATTTCTTCAAAATCAGTCTTTATTATGCTTCAACATTCAAATTACAGACTTATTTACCCTGTGCACTTAGCTACACAGGTCCGCACACTTAGCTGCAGACTTACCAAGGCCTCCTGCGCACTTATCTGCAAGAGCCTTCCCATTTTTCCTAAGTATAGGAAGCAGAGCTTTCCTACCTTAGCATTGACCCAAAACAATCTCTATCTTGACTCCAAGTTATCAACTACTACCTCTAGACTTGCTATGAATCAATATATATAGATTTCTTCAATACAATACCATGGTCTGCGAGTATGGGTAAGTCTAAAAAACGACCTATTTACTTATCCAAACAAGGGGATAAAACCCCTTTGACTCCTATCTAGCTGTGTGCTGCGTATCCACATTTCGTGGAGACTTTACATATTTTACAAAACGTTTACAAAAATTGGGTCAACTAACCCCAAAACAGACCCTAGGGACCCTATCCCAACAAATAGGTACCATGGGATTGAGCCTAGTTTAGTGAGATTTGCATTGATGAAAGCAATTTTTCACTAAATAGAGGAATGCATGTGATCTAGTTTGTGTTAAAACTCATCACACATGGCTTCTAAGATGGAGATATAGTTATTGAGATCATATCTTCCAATAGTGATAGAGTTGGGGGACCACAAGAAAAAGGTTATTAGAGAGTGGTACGAAGGTTATTAGTTATTCTTTTTAGGTATATTGAGATGATGTTATGGTAATGGGGTGATTTGTTCCACCAAAAGAGGATTATCGGAGAGTGGTGCCATGACAATCAATATGACATGAGTCTATTGAGATAGGTCCCAAAAAAGGGTGTGGTGAGGACCTATAGTTTTTTTTTAATTCATGTGAAGTTATTTTCCAACATAACCATAATCGTGTTAATAGAATGCTCAAATTATCAATACTATAGTTATGTAGGAATTTCATGAGTTGGTAGTAGGAAGTAAGATTTCAAGTGATTGGATGCATATATTTTTAATATAAATTTTTTCGTGGGAGTCTCAAAGACTGGCAACAAGGAATACGTTTTTGATGACAAGGAAGTGTTAGATGTTATAGCTCCTTAATATACACGTCAGATACAATACTTGTACTCAATTAATTTTATTAGGGATCTAAATAGGGAGGATCAATCATAACCTTAGACATACTACCCAATTTCTTAGATACTAAAGAGTATTATTTTTAATTATTCTTCTTGGTATAGCTATAGTTTCAAGACAATTAATTAGTGTATCTAAATTTCATTTAAGGAAACCTAGGTGACTTCCAATATAACCATGGGTATATGGAAGTAAAATTACCTATAGAGGGATTATCTAATGTGGTACTATTCAAATGGGGTGCTATTAGGGGTTTCAAGGTCTCCATGCAAGTCAAACCTATTGTATTTCATGTATGTATGTTTTCCATAACATAGTTTTACCTATTGAATGATATATCAATATGTTAATTAGAGAGAATGAACAACATCTCTAGCTTAAAAAATTTCTCTAAAATATGTGCTCAAGAAAGTGTTCTAATACTGCTTGTGGTATTATTTACTAGTGAGTTGAAAGATGTATAATATAAATAGTGGGAAATAAGATATTTTTCAACTATTATATCCAAATAAATAATTAGAATACCACAAATGGTATACCTTTATCAATGGAAGCAATGTTCAATTTCTTCTTCAAGGGGGAAACCTCTAATCGAGCAAATATCTTATTACAAATTGCATAGGACATCTCACCACATTTCTTATACTTATTTATATGCAATTTTGTACCTCCTAGGAACATTATAGAGAAGGAAATTTCTAGTAGGTGTAACCTGCTAGCAAGCCTTCTTGTAATTCTTTTTCCACACTACTACATTATGTTTATTTAGAAAAGATTTCCTCCTTACTAACATATCTGTCTACTTAAGGGGTTAGGGAGGTTAGGACCTTAACACTACATTGTCTACAATAGTTAGCAATAATCAATAGTTATCATCTATAGTTAGCCATAACCAAAAAAATTCAACTAAACTCAATGCTACATAACCCTTGATGAACATCACAATGCAACATAACCATTAATGAATGTGATAGTTTAATACAAAGTTAGCTAAGATAAGTGTTGTAGTTTGACATAACCAATGATGAATGTCACAATCTAGTGTAACCCTTATGAACATTGAAATGTCATGCAACCATTGAGGGTTGTAGTTATTTGACCTAATTCTATGAAGATGAATGTGTCAATATGAAATAACCATTGTGGAATGTCGCAATATAAAAATACCCATGAGGAATGCACCAACATGATATAAACCTTAATAATATTGATAGGTATATATTAGCACATTAATAACATGGTTGACCTTTTAATGCAACAATGTGACATAATCCTTACTGAATATTGGTACCATATTTAATTGTAATTAACATATATGGTTGATTATATATTTGACGATGATTAAACATAATTGGTCATATTTTATTAGGTTAACTGTAGCTGACCATAATCAAACATTGTTAGTAATAGTCAACCATTACAAAATCATGTCTATGTAGTCTATTATATTTAACAATTATACAATATTATTATCTGTATTCAACCATGGCCAACCATACTCAGTGAAATTTTAATGCAACATAACCATTAATGAATGTCACAATGTAACATAACTATTGAGGAAAGTGAAAATCCAACATAATCCTTAATGGATTTTGTAATGCAACGGAACCATTGAGGAATGTCACAATCCAAAATAACCCATTAGGAATGTGACAATTCTACATAACCTTTAATGAATATCGATAGTCATATTTTAGGCACATTGATAATGTGGTGGACCCCTTAATGGCACAATGTGGCATAACCATTGATGAACATCGTAAAACAACATAAGCACCAAGGAATAACACGACAAAAGCATTAAGGAATACTATTTGACATAGGGTTAGACAATATGAATGTTGCAATGTGACATAACCATTGAGGAATGTGTAATGAGACTAAACTCTTGATGAATGTTGCAATGCAATGACACATTTGGCTGATGTCAACATATGACATAACCATTGAGGAACATAAAAGGTTTCCATAATACAACCATGAAGAACATTTCAATAGATATATTAACCATGTTATAAACCTCTTGGTGTCATAAAAATGACCCAATCCAGCATAATCATTGATGAATGTACTAATTTGACACAAGTTAGTGAATATTAAAGTCATAATGTCATATAACCATTTTGGAATGTTTGGTTCCAACATAATCCTTGAGATATGTAGCAATGTGACATAACCATTAATGAATATCAATACCATGTTTAACCATAGTTAACATATATGGTTGACCATGCTTATATGGTAAACTATGTTTGACTATAATTAAATATGGTTGGTCTTCTTGTACTATTGATAACTATGGTTTATCACAGTTAAACATTGTTAGCAATATTCAAACATTGTCAAATCATGTCCACATGGTCCA
The DNA here is from genome assembly GCA_031772625.1 of Pinus tabuliformis. Classification (NCBI taxonomy): domain Eukaryota; kingdom Viridiplantae; phylum Streptophyta; class Pinopsida; order Pinales; family Pinaceae; genus Pinus; species Pinus tabuliformis. The sequence continues at coordinate 1,256,026,359 of CM062804.1, forward strand.
TTATAGTTAATAAGAATAAACTATTATTAGCTATAGTCAACCATGGTCAACCAAAATCAATGTGACATAACCATTAGGGAATGTGATAATGTGACATAACCATTAATGAATATAGCAATTTTAAATAAAGTGGCTAAGATGAATGTTACAATCTGATATAACCATTGAACAAAATCAAAATCCAACATAACCTTTAACTACAATATAACATAACCATTGAGGTATGCACTAATTTAACATAAGTCAACATGGATGATGTTATAATGTGACATAACCATTAAGGATTGTCACAATAAAAAACAACCATTAATGAATATCAATAGGTTTATATAAATACATTGATAACATGGTGAACCTCTTAATGTCATAATGTAAGATAACAATTGTTGAACATTGCAACACAAAATAACTATTTGAACACACCAATTTGGCGTAAACATAGAGAATATGAGCATTGTTGTGTGACATAATATCATGAACATTGTAGGCCAACATAGCCCTTAAAGAATGTGATAATGTGATAAAACCCAACATCAACATTGCAATGTGACATCATGTTTGGATAATTCTAAAAGATGACATAAGCATTAAGGAACATAGGAAGTAAAAAAATTACAACTAAATTACCATTGTAATAGATATATTAACCATATTATAAGCTTCTTAGTCAGCTCTGAGGGTTAGCTCAATTGATTGAGTCTCGTTGTTAAAGCACATTTGCTATTGAGAGGTCACAGGTTCAATTCTCTCGAAAATCTAGGTGTGAGGTTCCATGATTTGGATAGCAAGAAGTGATTCCTTTGGGTCAATCATCTAGGTACAATATTTTGTGGACATAGAAATCATTTATCTTTGGGGTACATGAACGAGATTAAAAAAAATAAGCCTCTTCGTGTCTTTGAAATGACCCATCACAACATTACTCTTATTGAATGTAGTAAATTGACATAAGTTAATGAATATGAATGTTGCAATGTTACACAACCATCCGAGGATATTGCAACCCAACGTAACCCATGAGCTAGGTGGTATCATGATATAACCTTTAGTGAATATCAATAAGAATATATTTAACACATTGATAACATAGTTTTCCTTGAACCATAGTAAAAAATGGTCAACCATATAAAACAAACATAATTGAACATGGTCAAAGTTAATCTATCATAATGTCATATATAGCCATTGAGAATGCAACAATTTGATATAAGTCAACCAACATGACTGTTGCAATGTGTCATGACCATTGACAACTTCACAATCCAACATAACCATTAAAGAGTTCATCACAATGCAACATAATCATTGATGCATGTTGTAATGTGACATAAACATTGATGAATATATCATGTTCACATAAGTCAACAAAGATAAATATCACAATAGATATAACCATATTATAAACAACTTAGTCTCATAGTTTAGCTATGGCCAACCTTGTTTAACCATGGCTAACAACAATTGATCAAGGGTGAATATGGTTAAGTATGGTTAACCATAGTTGACCATTAACTTTGCTACTAAACTATTCAATGGCCAAAATGCACAATTGAGTGAAGAATATCCTTCAAACATGATGAACCATAGTTGACCATGGTTAACAATAATTAAGGATAACTCATTATGGTAATCTAAGTCAACCATAATGAAACATTGACTGTGAAAATCAAACATAGTCAAACATACTCAACCACAATCAACCATAATAATATCAATATTGCATTTTAATATTATTAATTCTCACAATAATATAAGATAAATAGTATCCATATAAACTTTATAATATAATAAAATATAAAATATTATATGTATCTCGAACAAACAAATTATAAACTTAACATAATATACTATTATCAATAAATTTACTTTATATAATTTTATTTATTTAAGTAATGATTAATAAATAAATTGATAAATATTATATAATAATATTATAGCTTAAATAATTCAAATTATTATTTATATATTATTTATTAAATATATAATATAATATTATATAAAATTTATATTTATGTTTATAAATATTATATTATTACCCTTTACTATCTTATAAATTATTATTTTGTATAATATATAAAAGAACAATGTTTTAATATTATATTATAAATACATTTAATTGTTAATTATTTTTTAAATAATTTTATGTATTTATTAAAATAACAAAAATATGTTTCCAAATGCATAGGTATTTAAGAGTTCTCTTAATGCCATTTCATTGCATTCTTATGACAAAACCATCTTCACATAAAAGTTTGTAACAATAAAATTATATCTATATTATTTTTAATAATTCTTATGACAAAGCCATCTTCACATAAAAGTTTGTAACAATAAAATTATATTTATATTCTTTTTAATAATTCTTATGACAAAGCCATATTCACATAAAAGTTTGTAACAATAAAATTATATCTATATTCTTTTTAATAAAAACAAAAAGATACTTATGGTGCATTTAGAGATAATCCATGTGCAAGGGCAAGAAAAATGATAATCAAAATATCACATTAATTATTTATCTTAAAATTTTGAAAAGTCTATTAGAGAGTGATATAGTAGAAATAGATAAATTGAGAGTTAGGTCCAGATTCATGATTATATTCGTGGTATAATTATTTTAGGTTTTAATCGTGATTTAGGTTCCTTGTTTCAACCTAATTTTAGTTTTTGAAATCTTATTTACAAGTTTATTTCTATCTTTGTAAATATAAGACAAAAAATATAATTAGTCGTGATTTAAGTTTATTGTTTCAACCTAATTTTAGCTTTTGAAATCTTATTTACAAGTCTATTTCTATCTTTATAATATAATATGGAACAAAAATAACAAAAATATATGTGGAGAAGACATGTCTAGATTGAGAATTTCGTCATATAACATATGTATATAAAGATATTGAGAAAAACACCTTTCCACATCTATTGAATAGCCAACATTGAATAACCATAAATTTGTAGTTGAATTACATCAAACTCTTGCATTAGATTCAAGACTAATTTTAGAGATATCAATTCATACAAGTTATTGTTTTTCAGACTAATTCGATCTTTAAAAGAATTACTATGATCTGAAGATTAGTATAGAAATCCCGCTAACCTTGCAAACCCTCCCTTAAGAGGGTTGAGACACCATTACGAAGTATCCCATATAATGTCTTCATTTATTGCCACTTCAAATTGGCAGTGAGAGATAATTTTTTCTTGCACCTATGGTTAGTATTTTAAAATATAAATATGGTTAGTATTTTAGTATTTTAGAATAAAAATCCCCTCAAACAATTAAATGATGTTTAAATAATTTGAAAGGTTGTTATTAATGCATTCCATTTGCCTGACAATCGGTTGATTTGAAAATTTAGGAAATGTGATAAAATGCAAATTGGTCTTGAACCTCGGGTAGAAAGAGAAGGTATGGATAAATTTTTGTTACATATGAATCAAGAACTAAAGAACAAAGCTTGTTATAACCTTTGATGGGTTGCAAACTAGGAATGGAGCATAACTTAAAACCAACCGTGGCTATCATGGGTGGGTTTGGTTATGAGGAAAATATGTAGAGAAATAAAAAAGTACACAAACATCCTTAATTACCATTCTAGTTACTTTAAAACATAATGTCATGGTACTTTTAAGTTTTTTAATGATTCTTCTAGTGCATTCACAAAATACGCATAAAGTTCTTATGAATTTTTTCATATTAATTATCATTATAATTGCTTTACAAAATAAATTGATGATACTTTTGAATATTTTAGTGACTTTTTATGTGCTTTCACAAAAAGGTATTTTATCAACAAATTTTAGATGTTTGATATTTCATGATAGTCATATTAAAACATCTTTAATACTAGAATTTCCTTTTGATTTTTTAGTAATCTACTTATTTTTTTTTAAACTATGGTGAATTGATAACTTGTTGGAGTAATTTAGACTGGGCCCAAGATCGAAACATCTGGTTACCATTATAACATCAAGAGAGAAGCTAGATATACCAATAACTTATGAATGAGCAAGAGTGTAGATGGCATCGCAGGTGCCTATTCTTCAACCCTTATCACAATGGGTTAACATGACATCTTTTATGAGAATTGAAACCAAATGGAGAGGACAACAAACCACTTTCCCAACTACTCAAGCTTTAAAAGATGAAGAACCTCCTTATTTAAGACCCTCCCTAATTTAAAATTTAATCCTTAATAAATTTAATAAAAAATTATATGAACTTTTATTATTATAATTTATATTTAATTTTTATTATTATAATTTATATTTAATTTTTATATAATAGTTATATTTCTAATATTGTAATATAATATTGTAATATAATAATAATAATAATAATAATATTAATAATATTATTATTATTATTATTATTATTATTATTATTATCCAATTTTAAGGTCACTTTCAAGCTAGACACTAAATTGGTGTATGAGACTCCCTTGTAGTCTAGGGAGACATATTCTACACCCTAGAGACCACCCAAAGATTTGACTACTAAGTTTATGAAGACATACATAATTTCTAATATTGTAATATAATATTATAAATAATATTAATTATTATTATTATTATTATTATTATCCAATTTTAAGGTCACTTTCAAGCCAGACACTAAATTGGTGTATGAGACTCCCTTGTAGTCTAGGGAGACATACTCTACACCCTAGAGACCGCCCAAAGATTTGACTACTAAGTCTATGAAGACATACATACTCTACCCCTGTGAAAAAACACTCTTAACCATTGAGCCCACTCAAACTCTATAAAATTATATCATATTTAATTAAAAATAATATCATTATAAACTTAATTATAATTAATTATGCCTCAATAAATTTATTTATATTAATATTTGATACTTAATATTTTAAAATTTACATACATATTTATTACTTTTTATTAATTGTGTAAATATTATTAATGTAATAGTTATTAATAGTGTTTTTTTTATATAGTTTTTATTAGAAAAAATCACTTTTCTATAATAGAAAATTTGTGTGAAGATTTTTTTGTTTTTTTTTTTAATATTTTATCCTTAAATATTATAGCACAGCAATGTAATTATATTAAATAATTTTGATTTTTGTTTTTTTAATTATGTAATAATTTTTAATAAAAATATTAATTTTTAATGGTTTGAAATATACTTGTAAATGTAAAAATGAATGAATTACGAACGAAATTTATCCAGAAAAATGCCACGCACATCACGACACACTCGAAAAGGTGGCACTGTTAACTGTATGTCGACGATTAAATGACAGCCTTTAACGAGGAACCATGCATGGATAGGGCGATAGGCATCCTGCGGAGGCATGGGTATCCACTAATCTTCGTCTCATACGCATCCGGGTCACGGCTACTGTTATCATCTGTAATCGGCAGGCATCCACTAATTTTCAGCATCTGTTATGGTGTATTAAATAGCTTCTCTTAAGGCATTAAAAAACTTAAAAGTCAGTTGCCCTGCAAAGTCTACAGAATAGAACACATTGGTGTTTAAACCATACGGAGAAAAAGCTGTAACTTTTCTAGAACGTGTAGCCATCAGCATCTAAAAGTCCTATGACCTTTTCTAGAACGTGTAGCCATCAGCATATAAGAGCCCTATGACTTCTCTACCAAGTGCGCATCCATTGTGAAGGATAAACTCCGAGAATAATATTCTCTCTATGCAACCCTTCTGATCGCTAGGCGTTTGCTTGTACTTGTTTGTCTTTAAGAAAGTGCATCCGTAGTCCTTGCTTCAAGTTTCCAACAAGATGGCATCCAAGCTGGGGCCTCTTACGCCATGGCCATGGACAAAACTTGGCAACTTCAAGGTAAGTTTATCGACTGCATCCATAGCTTAATTGAAAAACTTATGGCTTTCGACTGATAATATGGAATTGGATGTTTTTTTTGCATGAAGTACCTCCTCCTGCTACCATTGGTGATCAAAGCTATTCATACCAATTCACTAGAAGGGCAAGAGGCAGATAATTTCAGCCTCATTCTTCTTATCTTTATCGCTGTTCGATACCATAACCAGTTATGGATAAGCATTTCTCGTTATCAGAATGCAAGGAGCAAGTGCCAGATTCAATCCAAAAGTATCGAGTTTGAGCAGGTTGATCGAGAGGGAACCTGGTTTTTTTATGGTCTATGTATTATATGCTATGGTTGATCTGTTATATGTTTTGGATTTCTGGCATATTTTGGAATTCTAAGAATATGTTTGAGATCAAAATCAAAAGATAAGGACCTGGTTCATGTCCTTAGAATTCCATTCCGGAATATTAGGAGAATCCTCAATCCATAGTTTTAACTTTTTAGGGACATATTTTCAGTTGTAATTTGACAAAAATTCTCTAAAAGTATGTTATAACAAATTTGAATTATAAACTCTCCACAAATACCCCAAAATTTTCGTCATCATAACTCAAATAATTGGACACCGTGTATTTTCTATGCTGTGTTGCTTTTCCTCGCTCATGCCGTCATTCCAGGAGCTTCGAATCTTCCTCTGTGACAGGTTTGGCTCACGTCGGGCCTGCCGAATTCACCTATTACTGGGCACATAGAGCCCTGCATCATCATTTTCTGTATAGCCGGTACCATTCGCATCACCACTCTTCTTTTGTGACGGAACCAATTACATGTAAGAAAAGCGCCCATATTCTCTTAGCAAGTCATTCTTTACGTTGTATTCACCCTGCGTTATCTTGACATTTCATACCTAAAATGTTACTTCGTTTCTGTTCAGCTGTGGTGCATCCATTTGCAGAACATATTTTGTATGCAGCGATCTTTTCCACGGCTGAACTAACTCTAGCTATCACCAATACTAATTCCATTGGTGTTCTGTTTGGCTACCATTTATGGTTCGATTTAATGAACAATATGGGGCACTGCAACTTCGAGTTTCTCCCCCAGTTTACATTTAAGATGTTCCCCTTTCTGAAATACTTCATGTACACACCCTCGTAAGTAATTCACGGGCTATGTATATACTAATACAAAAAGGATGGCTGGTTGTCCAGTATGTCTTTGAAATTTCTCGAGAGCTGGCTGAGTAGCTGCCACTTCACTTTCCTTTTTCCCTTTCGATTCTAAATGAAAAATGCTTTTGCAGATTTCATTCTCTTCATCATTCTCAAGTGCATACCAACTTCAGTCTTTTCATGCCAATTTACGACTATCTTTACGGAAAAGTCGACAAATCTTCGGATACTCTCTACGAGGCTGCAAGTGAAGGTAAATATCTCTGTCACGCAGTGTCAACGGAAAGACAAGGGTTGAATAGCTCAATATTTATATCGGAAAGACAAGGGTTGAATAGCTCAATATTTATCTCTGTCACACAGCGTAAATGGTAAAATAAAAACAAAATAAAAAATAACTGGAATTCATCCTTTAATTATGGACATTGGATATCCATAGCATGCAAGACATCCATCATTTATTTTCATAAGTGATTTTTCTCAATTACCTCTCATAGGGCAGTTTGTTTGTAAAGCTTATTGGCCTTCACTCTTGCATGGATATTTCTTCGATGTCTTTACCTAATACATCATATCCCAAAAAAGAAGTCTTAGTTAAGTTAAGTAGAGTAAGTACCAGAATTGTACACATAACAATCTTTAAATCTCGCAAAGCCTAATGTACAACTTCAATCCTACTAGAAATGTTTTTTTTTTTTAAATCAAGACAATTAGGAGAGTAAATATATATTCCCTTATGTCTTGTTGAGATTTCTCTATTAACTAATAAGGCCAAGAAAAATTTGTAAACTTGTAAGTGTCTTAGGATGTGAACAATCCCTCATGCTACAATTTTCTTTGGGTTTATGTGTACACCATCATTACTAACAATATGACCCAAATATTCTACATCAAATATAATAAATGTAGACTCAAACCTATTGAGAAAGAGTTTATGATTATAAAGTATTTGTAAGACTTGATCCACAATGGTGATATGACAATGATAAGTTTTAATGTAGATTAGAATTTCCTCAAAACATACAACGACAAAATGAAGTAGAAAATGTTAAAATAGGTAGCTCATGAGACTTTGGCATGTGAGAGGTGTATTTCAAAGGCCAAAGGGAATTACCAAGAATTCTTAATGACCTTCATGAGATGTTATAGCTCCTTAATATACATGTCGGATACAATGGTTGCACTCAATTAATTTTATTAGGTATCTAAATAGGGAGGATCAACCATAACCTTAGACATACTGCATGATTTCTTAGATACTAAAGAGTAATCTTTTTAACTATTTCCATCATTTCTTTTCATAAGTGATTTTTCTCAAGTACCTCTCATAGGGTAGTTTGTTCGTAAAGCTTATTGGCCTTCACTCTTGCATGGATATTTCTTCGATGTCTTTACCTAATACATCATATCCCAAAAAAGAAGTCTTAGTTAAGTTAAGTAGAGTAAGTACCAGAATTGTACACATAACAATCTTTGAACCTCGCAAAGCCTAATCTACAACTTCAATCCTACTAGAAATGTTGTTGTTGTTGTTGTTTTTTTTTTTTTTTTTTTTTTAAATTAAGACAATTAGGAGAGTAAATATATATTCCATTATGTCTTGTTGAGATTTCTCTATTAGCTAATAAGGCCAAGAAAAATTTGTAAACTTGTAAGTGTCTTAGGATGTGAACAATCCCTCATGCTACAATTTTCTTTGGGTTTATGTGTACACCATCATTACTAACAATATGACCCAAATATTCTACATCAAATATAATAAAGGTAGACTCAAACCTATTGAGAAAGAGTTTATGATTATAAAGTATTTGTAAGACTTGATCCACAATGGTGATATGGGAATGCTAATGTAGATTAGAATTTCCTCAAAACATACAAGGACAAAATGATGTAGCAAATGTTAAAATAGGTAGCTCATGAGACTTTGGCATGTGAGAGGTGTATTTCAAAGGCCGAAGGGAATTACCAAGAATGCTTAATGACCTTCATGAGATGTTATAGCTCCTTAATATACATGTCGGATACAATAGTTGCACTCAATTAATTTTATTAGGTATCTAAATAGGGAGGATCAGCCATAACCTTAGACATACTACATGATTGCTTAGATACTAAAGAGTAATCTTTTTAACTATTCTTCTTGGTACAACTATAGTATCAAGACAATTGATTAGTGTATCTAAATTTAGTTTCAGGAAACCTAGGTGACTTCCAATATAACATGAGTATATGGAAGTAAAATTCCCTATAGAGGGATTACCTAATGTGGTACTATTCAAATGGGGTGCTATTAGGGGTTACAAGGTCTCCATGAAAGTGAAAACTATTGTATTTCATGTATGTATGTTTTCCATAACATAGTTTTATCCATTGAATGATATATCACTATGTTAATTACAGACAATGAATCACATCTCAAGCTTAAAAAATTGCTCTCGAATATGTGGTCAAGAAAGTGTTCTAATACTGCTTGTGGTATTATTTACTAGTGAGTTGAAAGATGTAGAATGTAAATAATGGGAATTGAGATATATTTAAACTATAATAGCCAAATAAATAATTAGAATACCACAAATGGTGTACCTTTATCAATGGAAGCAAGCTTCACTTGCTTCTTCAAGGGGGCAACCTCTAATCAAGCAAATATATTATTACAAATTGCATAGGACATCTCACCACATTTCGTATACTTCCTTATATGCAATTTTGTACCTCCTAGGAACATTATAGAGAAGGAACTTTCTAGTAGGTGAAACCTGCTAGAAAAACTTCTTATAAAAAAAAATTCCACACTACTACATTATGCTTATTTACTAAAGATTTCCTCCTTGCTAACATATCTATCTACTTAATGGGTTAAGGAGGTTAGGACCTTAACACTACATTTTCTACAATAGTTAACAATAATCAATAGTTATCATCCATAGTCAGCCATAACCAAAAAACTTCAACTAAACTCAATGTGAAATAACCCTTGATGAACTTCACAATGCAACATAACCATTAATGAATGTGATAGTTTAATATAAAGTTAGCTATAAGATAAGTGTTGTAGTTTGACATAACCAATGATAAATGTCACAATCTAGTGTAACCCTTATGAACATTGAAATGCCATGCAACCATTGAGGGTTGTAGTGATTTGACATAATACTATGAAGATGAATGTGCTAGTATGACATAACCATTGTGGAATGTTGCAATACAAAAAAACCCATGAGGAATGCACCAACTTGATATAAACCTTAATGAATATTGATAGGCATATATTAGCACATTAATAACATGGTTGGCCTTTTAATGCAGCAATGTGACATACTCCTTACTGAATATTGGTACCATATTTAATTTCAATTAACATATATGGTTGATTATATATTTGACGATCATTAAACATAATTGATCATCTTTTATTAGGTTAGTTTTAGTTGACCATAGTAAAAAATTGTGAGAAATAGTCAACCATTGCAAAATCATGTCTATATAGTTTATTTTAGTTAACAATTATAAAATATTATTATCAGTATTCAACCATGGCCAAGCATACTCAACGAAAATTTAATGCAACATAACCATTAATGAATTTCATAGTGCAACAAAACCATTAAGGGATGTAGCAATTTAACATAAAGAGGAACAATATGAATGTCATAATGTAACATGACTATTGAGGAAAGTGAAAATCGAACATAATCCTTAATGGATTTTGTAATGGAACATAACCATTGAGGAATGTCGCAATCCAAAATAACCCATGAGGAATGTGACAATTCTACATAACCTTAATGAATATTGATAGTCATATTTTAGGTACATTGGTAATGTGGTGGACCCCTTAATGCAACAATGTGGCATAACCATTAATGAACATCGTAAAACACCATAAGCGTCAGGGAATAATGCAACAAAAGCATTAATGAATACTATTTGACATAGAGTTAGACAACATGAATGTTGCAATGTGAGATAACCATTGAGGAATGTGTAATGATACTAAACCCTTGATGAATGTTGCAATGCAATGCCACATTTGGCCGATGTCAAAATATGACATAACCATTGAGGAACATAAAAAGTTTCCATAATACAACCATGAAGAACATTTCAATAGATATATTAACCATGTTATAAACCTCTTAGTGTCATAAAAATGACCCAATCCAACATAATCATTGATGAATGTAATAATTTGACACAAGTTAGTGAATATGAAAGTCATAATGTCACATAACTATTTTGGAATGTTTGGATCCAACATAATCCTTGAGATATGTAGCAATGTGACATAACCCTTAATGAATATCAATACCACGTTTAACCACAGTTAACATTTATGGTTGACCATGCTTATATGGTCAACTATGTTTGACCATCATTAAATCTGGTTGGACTTTTTTTACTATTGCTAACTATGGTTTCCCATAGTTAAACATTGTTAACAATAGTAAAAAATTGTCAAATCATGTCCACGTGGTCCATTATAGTTAATAAGAATAAACTATTTTTAGCTATAGTCAACCATGGCCAACTAAAGTCAACAAAAATCAATGTTACATAACCCTCAGGGAATTTGATAATGTGACATAACCTTAATGAATATAGCAATTTTAAATAAGGTAGCTAAGATGAATGTTACGATCTGATATAACCATTGAATAAAGTCAAAATCCAACATAGCCTTTAACTACAATGCAACATAACCATTGCGGTAGGCACTAATTTAACGTAAGTCAACATGGATGATGTTATAATGTGACATAACCATTAAGGATTGTCACAACCTAAAACAACCATTAATGAATATCAATAGGTGTATATAAATACATTGATAACATGATGAACCTCTTAATGTCATAATGTAACATAAGAATTGTTGAACATTGCAACAAAAAATAATTTTTTGAACAAATCAATTTGGTGTAAACTTAGACAATATGAACATTGTTATGTGACATAATATCAAGGAACATCGTATGCCAACATAGCCCTTAAATAATGTGATAATGTGATCAAACCCATGATCAACATTACGACGTGACATCATGTTTGGATAATGCCAAAAGATGAGACAACAACTAAGGAACATAGGAAGTCAACAAATTACAGCTAAATTACCATTTTAATATATATATTAACTATATTATAAGCTTCTTAGTGAGCTATGAGGGTTAGCTTAATAGATTGAGTCCCATCATTAAAGCACCTTTGCTATTGAGAGGTCACAAATTCAATTCTCTCGAAAATCAAGGTGTGAGGTTCCATTATTGGGATAGCAGGAAGCGATTCCTTTGGGTCAATCAGCTTGGTACAATATTTTGTGGACATAGAAATCATTGATCTTTGGGGTCCATGAAGGAGATTAAAAGAAATAAGCCTCTTAGTGTCTTAGAAATGGCCCATTGCAACATTACCCTTAATGAATTGAGTAATTTGACATAAGCTAATGAATATGAATGTTGCAATGTTACACAACCATCCGAGGATATTGCAAGCCAACTTAACCCCTTAGCTAGGTGGTATCATGATATAACCTTTAGTGAATATCAATAAGATTATATTTAACACATTGATAACACAGTTGTACTTAAACATATTGAACCATGGTAAAAAATGGTCAACTATATAAAACAAGCATAATTGAACATGGTCAAAGTTAATCTATCAAAATGTCATATATAACCATTGAGAATGCAACAATTTCATATAAGTCAACCAAGATGAATGTTGCAATGTGGCATAACCATTGACGACATCACAATCCAACATAACAATTAAAGAGTTCATCATAATGCAACATAATCATTGATGCATGTTGTAATTTGACGTAAACATTGATGAATATATCATGTTCACATAAGTCAACAAAGATAAATATCACAATAGATATAACCATATTATGAACCACTTAATCTCATAGTTTAGTTGTGTCCCACCTTGTTTAACCATGGCTAACTACATTTGATCAAGGGTGACTATGGTTAAGTATGGTTAACCATAGTTGACCATTGACTTTTCTACTAAACTATTCAATGGCCCAAATGCACAATAGAGTGAAGAATATCCTTCAAACATGATGAACCATAGTTGACCATGGTTAATAGTAATTAAGCATAGCTCAATATGATAATCTTAATCAACCATAATAAAACATGAACTATGAAAATTAAGCATAGTCAACAATAATCAAGAATAGTCAAACATACTCAACCATAATCAACCATAATAATATCAATATTACATTTTAATATTACCATTTCTCACAATAATATAAGATAAATAATATCCATATAAATATTATAATATAATAAAATAGAAGATTATTATATGTATCTCAAACAAAAAAATTATAAACCTAACGTAATATACTATAATGAATACATTTAATTTATATTATTTTATTTATTTAAGTAATGATTAATAAATAAATTTGATAAATATTATATAATAATATTATAGTATAAATAATTCAAGTTATTATTTATATATTATATGATATTATGTATATTTATATTTATATTTGTAAATATTATATTATTACTCTTTAATATCTCATAAATTATTATTTTGTATAACATATAAAGAATAGTGTTATAATATAATATTATAAATACATTTAATTGTTAATTATTTTCTTTTTAAAGAATTTTATTTATTTATTAAGTTAACAAAAATATGTTGCCAAATGCGTGAGGCATTTAGGAGTTCTATTAATGCCATTTCATTGCATTCTTATTACAAATCCATATTCACATAAAAGTTTGTATCAATAAAATTATATCTATATATTTTGTTTTTATTCTTATGACAAATCCATCTTCACATAAAAGTTTGTATCAATAAAATTATATCTATATATTTTTTAATAAAAACAAAAAGATACTTATGCTGCATTGAGAGATAATCGGTGTGCAATCGTAAGAAAAATGATAATCAAAATATTACATTAATTATTCATCTTACAATTTTGAAAAGTTTAATAGAGAGTGATATGGTAGAAAATAGATAAATTGAGAGTTAAGCCCAGATTTATGATTATATTTGTGGTATGACTATTTTAGATTTTATCTTTGATCTAAGTTTTTTTTGTTCCAACTTAATTTTAGTTTTTGAAATTTTATTTACAAGTCTATTTCTATCTTTATAAATATGGCACAAAAATATGAAAAAGATATGTCTAGATTGAGAATTTCATCATATGTATATAAAAATATTGAAAAAAACCTCTTTCCACATTTATTGAATAACCAACATTGAATATCCATAAATTTGTAATTAAATTACATCAAACTCTTCCTTTTGGTTCAAGTATAGCTTTAGAGATATCAATTCATAGAAATTATTAGTTTCTAGACTAATTCCACCTTTAAAAAAATGACTATGATCTGAAGATTAGTATACAAATCTCGCTAATCCCACAAACCCTCCCTTAAGAGGGTTGATGCACCATTACGAAGTATCCCATAGAATGTCTTAATTTATTGTCACTTCAATACTAGAATTTCCTTTTGATTCTTTAGTAATCTACTTATTCTTTTTTAACCATGGTGAATTGATAACTTGTTCGAGTAATCTAGACAGAGCCAAGATCAAAACACGAGGTTACCATTATAACACCAAGAGACAAGCTAGATATACCAATAACTTATGAATTAGCAAGAGTGTAGATGCCACCCGAGGTGCCTATTCTTCAAGCCTTATCACAATGGGTTAACATGACATCCTTTTATAAGAATTGAAACCAAATGGAAAGAACAAAAAACCACTTTCCCAACCATTCAAGCTTTAAAAGATGAAGAACCTCCTTCTTTAAGACCACTCCCTAATTTAAAATTTAATCCTTAATAAATTTAATAAAAAATTATGTGAACTTTTATTATTATAATTTATATTTAATTTTTATATAATAATTATATTTCTAATATTGTAATATAACATTAAAAATAATATTAAATATTATTTTTATTATCCAATTTTAAGGTCACTCCCAAGCTATTATACTATTATAAATATATTTGAAATTTCACTGCTAAGTCTATGAAGGCATACATACTCTACCCCCTATGATTTTGAACCTGGGACCCCTTAGAAAGAAACACATGCTCTTAACCATTAGACCACTCAAGTTGTAAAAATTTATATCATAATTAATTGGAAATAATATCATTATAAATTTAATTATAGTTAATTATACATCAATAAATTTATTTATATTAATATTTGATACATAATATTTTAAAATTTACATACACCTTGAGTGGGCCTAATGGTTAAGAACATGTGTTTCTCCCTCAGATGTCACAGGTTCAAAACCAAAGGGGGTAGAGTATGTATGCCTTCATAGACTTAGCAATGGTTGTGTGGAGGTGAGTCCCTTGTCCCACAAACAAGAGGGTCTCATATACCAATTTAGTGTTTGACTTGGCTGTGACCTTAAAATCGGATAATAACAATACATATTTATTAAATGTAATAATTATTAATTGTGTTTTTTTATCAATTAATCACCTTAATAATTTTTTTTTTTGAAATATTTGATTTTCTATAATATAAAATCTGTGTAAAGATTTTGGGTTTTTTTTAATATTTTATCTTAGATATTATAGCACAGAAATGTAATTATATTAAATAGTTTTGATTTTTTGCTTTTTTAATTAGGTCATAATTTTTAATAAAAATATTAATTTTTAATGTTTTCAAATATATTTGTAAATGTAAAAATGAATGAACTACTTTACCAAAAAATTCAAAAAGCACCCGAATTCGGACAAATTAGGTGAACAAAAACAGCGAAACAACAGCACTCCGATAAATTCGGATTTCGGATCTTTATAAAATCTTTTCAATTATAACATACAAAAAAAAAATCATGAGATTTTATCTAAAACTTCGAACGCGTCACTCGTCACAGTTCCTTGGAAAGAAACAGATGCACCATTAAAGACATTAGATAAAGAACTCTCACTAAAGACTCTAGTCCAAAAGTCAGTTGCACTTCAAAGTCTACCTAGAGGAGTACTGCTACAGAATACATTGGTGTGGAGAAAAAGCTCTAGCTTTTCTAGAACGTGTAGCCGTCAGCATATAAATGCCGTATGACTTTTTCTAGAACGTGCAGCCATCAACATATAACCGCGGAGTCGTTTAAGGAGGTGGAGGAATTCTTTGGAGGGTTAAAAGTTGTTGGAATTTGGGTAATTTTTTTTTCAAAAAATCTTGTACATGCTGTGTTTGAATGATGGTGGAAATAGATTTAGCACCATTAAAAACGTCTAAAGCACCTGAAATTTTACTTAAATTTACAAAAATCCCTGTCAAATTTTTTCAAAACATAACCATAATTTCCATAATTTAAAAAAAAAAACATAATTTTTATAATTTTTACACCACTGCTGTAAACGCCCTATCTCTAACAAGTGCCCATTCATTGCGTAGGATAAACTCCGAGAATAGCATTCTCTCTATGCAAGCCTTGTGATCGCTAGGCGTTAGCTTATTCTAGTTTATCTTCAAGAAAGTGCATCCGTAGTCCTTGCTTCAAGTTTCCAACAAGATGGCATCCATGCCGGGGCCTCTTACGCCATGGCCATGGGCAAAACTTTGCAACTTCAAGGTAAGTTTATCGACGGCATCCATAGCTTAATCGAAAAGCTTATTGCTTTCGACTACTAATATGGATTGGGATGTTTTTGTTTTGTTTTTTTGTATTTTTTTTCATGAAGTACCTCTTCCTGTTACCATTGTGTTTTTGCATCAAAATGCAATTGATTTCTTTAAATCCTAAAAAAAATCTTATTGCAGATAGTTAGTAAAAGTGTATTCATGATTTACCATAATAGATGACCGTGACATACTATAGTGTTTAAAGATATTATTTGTGAATACTTAAGTGAGGGTGAAAGTTTTAAAGGGGTGTTTTAGAGTACAAAAATAACATATTTGGAACGATGATAAATTACAACAATGAAGACATATTTATTTTTAGATTTGGGCAATCTTACACTATGGAATAACTAAAGGTTATAGTTCACTTAGAGTTTTCACTATTTCTCCTTAATGTAGTGGAAAAGTCACATTTGGCCACAAAAGTGTAGATGTTCTTCTCCATTCCTTCCAAAAAAAAAGATTAATGTTTGATCTGGTTCACATGTTTATGAAAAAATGACCTACTATTGGAGATTAATGGTGTTTAGATAACATTGTGCATTTAAAGGTGGGAAGTCTACTTAAATGTAATCACCCTTTAGAGAGAATCTCTTTATTGTGTAAGTGTACCCATAAGATGCATGGAGTGCCCTTTGAAGTTATTAGATTGGTTGGGAAATATTGGGATCAATGAACCATTCCTTGTGGATCTCATTCTTGCTATAATCAAGGATAGTGAAAATAGGAACCATTCCTTATCATATTTTCAAGAGAAATCATCTATTACAACATTCTCCCTAACCTTCTTATAAATTAACTTTGGATCATATCCTAGGATATTGGTGATCCATTTCTATTGCTTTGTGGATGAAACCATTTGCTCTAAGAAGTATTTAAGGCTACAGTGATTAATTTTGATCTAGAAAAATTACCCAAGTAGTTATGGAAATTGGATATCCGAAACACTCAAGACATCCATCATTTCTTTTCATAAGTGGATTTTCTCAAGTACCTCTCATAGAGCAGTTTATTTGTAAAGCCTATTGGCCTTCACTCTTGCATGGATATTTCTTCCATGTCTTTACCTAATACATCATATCCCAAAAAAGAAGTCTTAGTTAAGTTAAGTAGAGTAAGTACCAAAATTGTACACATAGCATTCTTCAAATCCTACAAAGCCTAATCTACAACTTCAATCCTACTAGAAGTGTTTTTTTTTTTAAATCAATACAATTAGGAGAGTATAAATATTTCCTTATGTCTTGTTGAGATTTCTCTATTAACTAATAATGCCAAGAAAAAAATTGTAAACTTGTAAGTGTCTTAGGATGTGAACAATCCCTCATGCTACAATTTTCATTGGGTTTATGTGTACACCATCATTAATACAATATGACCCAAATATTCTACTTCAAATATAGTAAAGGTAGACTCAAACCTCTTGAGAAAGAGTTTATTATTATAAAGTATTTGTAAGACTTGATCCACACTAGTGATATGGGAATGCTAAGTTTTAATGTACATTAGAATTTCCTCAAAAAATACAAGGACAAAATGATGTAGAAAATGTTAAAATAGGCATCTCATGAGACGTTGGAATGTGAGAGGTGAATTTCAAAGGCCAAAGGGAATTATCAAGAATGCATAATGACCTTCATGAGAGGAAAAATCAATTTGGGAATGTCAAACTCCCTCGTGTGAATTTGGTGATAGCCTAAATGGACGTCAATTTTCGTGAAGAAATCACCACCTTTGAGCTTATACAAAACATTTTCAATCACTAAAATGGGGACATTACCCTTGATTATTATTTTGTTGAGAGTTCAAAAGTTAGAACACATGTATTAAGTATCTATTTTATTTTTTGTTATCATGAGGACTGGTGACTAGTAAGGACTAGTACTAGGATGAATGACCCTAGTAGCTAGAAAGTCTCGAACTAGCTTTTCATTTCATTTTTCTAGGAAAATGGGTGGTAGTAAGGTTGTGCATTACAAGGGAAGTTATCAATTATGAGTATAGATAAAATCATCATATGCACCGTAGGATGTTAGGAGGCCTTGGAATTTTTTAGAGACTGATTGGTGTTTTAAAAAGGTTGATTGTATGTTAAGATGGATAGTTTGAGAAGGTTCCCAAAGGATTGAATGATGTGGAATTGGAAAAAACGCCTAAATTCCATATTATAAGAAGGTTTTTCTACATAGTATGAGATGATCATATTAGATAACTCACCATAATTCATGGGGAACCGTAGTGATGCCCTTCCTTCTAGAAATGTGTGTATAAGTTCCAAAAATACATGGTGATGGGCAGAGAAAATTTTAAGAACCCCCCTAAATTTACATGTATAATAAATGGGCGAATCTCCATGGTATATAGGAAAAATGGAAGGCGATTTTATCAATAAAATGATATGTATATATAATTTTTTGGCGAATCTCTCACCAGGCATGGCGAATATTTTACTCAATTATAAAATCTTGTGTTTATTGAATACACAAACGAAATCATTGCATTTCTTTAAAATATCTTTTGAAATCAAAATTACCAAAATTACATATCGATAACCTAGTGGGTGTAGGATAAAATTCACCCGTGCCATTCACAGAAAGCATGAGAAAAAACCTAATACTATATATAAAAGCAAGAAAAATTCAAATTCAAAAAACCTAATACTATATATAAAACCAAGAAAAATTCAAATTCATCACTTCTAGTACCTCGTAACCACCCTGCCAATACACAAGTATGTCCCTGTTTGCAATTAGAAAAACCCAAATTACAATCTGTTTACTCCACTTCTAGGGACCTAGTAACCACCGTGCCAATACACAAGTATGTTCCCGATTGCAATTAGAAAAATTACCCAAATTACAATCTATTTACTCCAGCATATGTTGGAAAGTTATAGAAGGATGACTAGTGCAATCAATCCATTCCTTTTAGCCCTGGATTTGTTTCAGTTTAAAACAAAAGTATACAAATATACTTGTCCATTGTCTATGCTTTAACCATTCACCTTAAGATGTTTTTACAAGATAATTTCCTAAGTCTATTTAATATCTTCATTATCTTAAAAACCAACCTATATCCATCTTAACTCCACATCTACCACTCTTAGGGGAATGAAATCTATTTATCCCTCTGAGCACTTGGTAGACCCAGAATTAAGATGGATCTAAGATAGAATTTCCCCTTTAAATAGTCTATGCTCACATGAATACCATGGGTCAATACCATGGGTTATCATAAACCTGGAGCTTAAAAATTACTATTAGTAATTTATAAAAATTAATAAAATTAATAGTTAATTTTTATTTTATTTTTATTTTAACCAAGCTAAAATGTTTAACATACATTAAATTACAACATCCATTTTTACTCTTGATCGGATCAAATATTTTTTCACTCTATGCTAGTTTTCATATCACGATATTTGATACCTCTCGGGGGTTAGTAGATCCAGAGTAAAGATGGATCTATGCTGGTTTAATTCCCCCATTTAAATAGGCTACATTCCAAGTGAATACCATGGGTCAATACCATGTGCCATTTTGGTGAATACCATGGGTCAATACCATGTGCCATTTTTATTTTTATTAATACTAACATTAGGGTTAATAATGTTTTTTTGCATGGTATTAATAACAATCTAGTCCATGGTATTTGTCCCATAGTAAAAATATAATGTGACTTATGGAGTAAACATAAAAAAAATGTTTTATTTGTTTACCATACCTCTCATTTATTTATATTTTTATTAATTTACCATACTGTTCATAAATACAAATATAATGTGACTTATGGAGTAAATATAAAAAAATGTTTTATTTGTTTACCATACCTCTCATTTATTTATATTTTTATTAATTTACCATACCGTTCATAAATACAAGGTGACTTATGGAGTAAATATTAAAAAAATGTTTTATTTGTTTACCATACCTCTCGCTTATTTATATTTTTATTAATTTACCATATCTCTTTTACAAATATGGTATTTGGCCCATAGGATTCACTTAAATAAAACCTCTTTCTTGAGCCTTCATAAATAGAACGAGGGTTATGGACTAAATATAAAAAGAGGTTTTATTTATTTACCATGCGTCTAGTTTATTTATATTTTTATTTATTTACCATACCTTTTGAGTAAGTATAAAAAGACATTTTATTTATTTACCATACCTCCACTTTACTTATATTTTTATTTGTTTACACCCTTGCATGTATATAAGGTGATTTATGGAGTAAATATAAAAAATGCTTTATTTATTTACCATACCTCTCATTTATTTATATTTTTATTAATTTACCATACCTCTTTTATAAATATGGTATTTGGGCCTTTGGCCCATAGGATTCACTTAAATAAAACCTATTCTTGAAAATGGGCGAATGGAAGGTTGTAACTCCTAATTTCAAGGGCTAAATTTACCTTTTTTACCCTCTCCCTTAAAATAAGGTGGGCTATTTGAGGTGATTTGTAAAAATGTACTATGATACAAAATTAACTCCTAATTTCAAGGGATAAATTTACCTTTTTTACCCTCTCCCTTAAAATAAGGTGGGCTATTTGAGGTGATTTGTAAAAATGTACTATGATACAAAATATTCGCCCACTAAAAATTTAAAACCCCTTAATTTCGCCAAAGGGCAAACATTCGCCCCTAAAATCACCTCTAGTGATGGGGACAAATGTCCATAACCATTCAACGCCAAAAATCATGTCACAGCCATGTTTTTCAGTTGAAAACATAAGTTTTTTCAAGGAATAATCACCCATTTAAAGCCCCACACTTTCAGAACAACCCCCGCATTTAATGGAACCTCCATTAGTAATAATTATCAAGAGATTGTTTATAGACTTGATATAATAATATGTTTGTTGGGATATTCATTGGTGAATAAAGTTATGTGTGATACCTTTGCTAATTAGTATTACAATTTTATAATGTTTGATGTAGCTAATCAATTTGATGGTTTAGGAAATTGAAGTATTAGACAAGTCATACAAGGATACTTGGGACTCCACATTTAACCGATCAATGGGATGAATGACCTAAACTAGTGAACATGGAGGTTCCTTAGATATATATTGAGCTTAATCCTTTAAAATGTCCTCCCAAATGGTCGTTAGTATCTTTTAATCCTTACGTTATTCCTAGAAAGATATTTCTCATCACAACTATAAGGGAGGCCTTTAAGTTGGCACTCTACCATTTTTTCATGGATTAATTTACGGATATTGAGAGGAGAGAGTAAGGAGAGGAGATGGTGGGATAAGGGAATGGAATAAAGGATGATTTTTTGGTTTAGGAATTCATCACCTTTTAGGAGTCCTTTAATGTTTAATATGATTTTACCCAATTAGTAGGATGACCCATTAATACTTGGGCATGTACCTATTCCTTTAGACCACTAATAAATCATTCTTTCAAGAAGATATTTAACATTCGTTTAGTGTGGAGTATGAGTATTAAAAAACATAGATGAAATATCTAAATATAACAACTTATTTAAGCTTTCTCAAGTGGACCATATAATGAGTGTGTAGTTCAAAATGTCTCTATAGGTCTATGAAAATTGTGTCCAAGAAATATAACCCCTTTAGTATTTCTCATGTCATTGTCTCCATTTATATTATTTAGGATCTAAATATTAGACACCCACATTAAGTTTCATTAACTCATTAGTTATTTCATATAAGGAAGAGTAATGTTCCATCTAAATGACCCATCCTTTGGGGTCAAATCCATCAAATATGTTTAGAACCACTTTTGGGAGTCAATTCCACATCTGAGTGATAGGGGATATGGGAAAATTGGTGAGTTATATAGGATTGGGTGATTCATCTCCCTCTATTTGGGATAACTCTTCCTTCAGTTGAATGTATATTTTGATGACTTAGAATAATGTTGGCTTAAGGGGGCCTGATCCAGGTTCAAAGTTGTTTGCGCCAACCAAAAAAATTCTAACCTCTAGCCCTTTCGGAAACAACCTGCATAGCGCAGGTTGCAGTCTCACCCGAAGCAGTATTGGGGGATGCTAGAACCAGGTTTCTACATCCTGAGAAAGTGTGATAAGCGGTCTTAAGTTATTATAGCTATGATCTGCCTTTGCGCAGATTCGTACCCTTCTATGGCCTGATACTGTAATTCGAGTAAAACAGCTTCTAGAACTTTGTGAAGGTCTGCGATCAGTGTTTATAGACCCTAAGGAAGCAGTCTATCTACTTCTGCGCACTAATCAATAACCATATATCTGCCTTCGCACAGATCTATCCAATTCATCAGAATTAATAATAGAATTAAACCTTAACTTCGCGAACATAGATAATTACTTAAGACATTCCTAAATATGATAGATTCATTAAATTCGCGCAACATTTATTCATTATTCCACATAAAACATATTATAACACGATATATGATAACATAAGCAAAATATACAATAATACTCAAATGCACGATATTTCTTCAAAATCAATCTTTATTATGCTTCAATGTTCAGATTACAAAACTCTTTACTCTTCACACTCAGCTACGGACTTACCAAGGCCTCCTACACACTGAGCTACAGGAGCCTTCCCCTTTCACCTAAGTACAAGAAGCAGAGCCTTCCTGCCTTAGCACTGACCCAAAACAATCTTTATCTTGACTCGAAGTTATCAACTACTACCTCTAGACTTGTTATGACTCACCTATGTATAGATTCCTTCAAAACAATACCATGGTCTGCAGACCATGGGTGAGTCTCAAAACCAACCTATTTACTTATCCAAACAAGGGGCTAAAACCCCTTTGACTCCTATCTAGCTGCACACTCCACATCCACATTTTGCGAATACTTTACATCTTTTATAAAAAATTTACAAAAGTTGGGTTAACTAACCCAAAACTGACCCTAGGGACCCTATCCCAACAGGCCCCCAACACAAAGATCATGACTCGCCATCGAGTCACTCAGCTGTCGCCTCATTCTTGCTACAGAGACCACCTAGCTCAACCTGTAATACTGAAACTTCAGCAGTGCTCTGCGTCATGGCCTGCTGCACTTCTTCTACCGAATTCTCTATTATCGGGCCTTCCACTGCTAGGAATATTGTCCTCTATGTCTATTGTAGCACCTTTATCTTTTCCTGGAGTGACAGATTAAGCTGGCAGGCTTCCTCTAGCCACAGTTGTAATTTGGCCTTTAGAAGGGCCTCTTTTCTCTGTAATTCTTCCATCTATGCTTGCATCTTCTTGCCTTCCTGCAACTTCACGAGGCGTTGCTCTGGCGCCAAAGTGCGCGTAGTGGCTCGGACTTCATCATACTTGCGCTACGTCTCCCTGACATCTGTGATCATCCTCTGCAAGTTTGGGTCCTCCTGCAAGTTCATCCACAATTCTATTGCCTAGTCAAACATCATTGCATAGTCAGTGATTGCGGTATCCTAAATGTTCATATTCTCCTTGATCGTTGCTCCCAAACCTCTGGCGGAGTAGTTGGATGCAACTTCAAGTGCAACTCTGATATCTTCATTTGAAAATCAAAAGTAACCTTGTCGATCTCATCCTTTGATGCTCGTACAATAGTAGCCAATTTTCTTACCTTTTCTGAAGTTGCGTCATCCTCGAGGATGTTCAACTCAGTAACTATCTTGCATGCCTGTTTTATGGTTGTCTCCAGGCTCTTACTTCATGTCTACAGCTCCTCCTTTTCCTTCAACGCCTGATCTTTCTCCACGAACATCTTCTCATTATTCACCTTAAACTCACTAATGACTATGAGGGCGTGTTTCTCCCTGATCCTTAGTTCGTCTGAACCCCCCTAATGCAACGCATGGAGGGTCTGAAGCGACAACATGACCAATTTGATGCCCATTTCCTTCACTGTACCTAGCACAACGAGGTCCTCCTTTGACTCCGCATGAACAGACCCTTCTGGTAAAGGTATCACTCTGAGATCTAGGGTCCGTTCCACTTTTGCTACTGCTCTGCTTCCTTGCACCAGGCTCGCTTTCTCAACACTCGCTTGAATTTTTCCAGTCTAGATATGCAGCTCGCATAGATCCTTTTGGACGCTCCCCAGCGTCTACATATATTGTTGCTCAAATTGCTTCCACAACTTTGTTTTTGTGTCCTTGACTATCGCAGATCTAGTCAAGATCCCCCTCTGTCAAGACCATTGGGTCAATGCGCGTTTGCGTATCAGACTTATGCTTCTTTCATTGCCCCACAGTCTGCTCCTTTCCCCGCCTCTTCAAGGTTAAGGGAGTGCTCTGCTCCTCTTAATCGCCTCATTCCTAACCTGAGAGCTTTGTGTATTGTGAAGCTGATCCTTCGACTTCTTCTGCGTCCAGGAATTCTTTCTCAGTCTGTCCTTTTGCAGCACGCTCTTTCTCTGCATGTTCCTTCGAAGCACATTCTTTTTCTGCAGGAGCCTTCTCAACGACTTCTTTCTTCTTTTGCTCAGTTAGAGCTCGCGTGGCCTTCTGGGCTGCTTACTTACGCTTCTGAGCAGTGGTCGGATGTTCAACAGATCTCTCTGCGCCTTTGCTTGTACCTACACCAAGCTCCGTGGGTTCACGCCACTCTGATGGCGAACTCCCCATGATATCCTGCACGTTCGTCTCAGATACCAAATATGGCAGCTTGTGCCATAGGTGCTTTGGGTCCTTTCACGCTCTGATTGAAACATTGTGGAAATCGGCCTTGAACTCCGCAAATCCCATCAATTGCTCGAACAAGGTTGGGTACAACCTTGGCCTCTAACTGATAACCATTCAAAGGACCATCTTCATCAAGATCCAGAAAATTTTCGATTCCTTTATCCTTTCCAGATCCTTTGTTGCCCACAGCGAAGCGAACCTCGCTGCCTCGAGTAAATCTTCTGGCTGCGGGGGAAACTGACTGCCCTCCAGCAATCTCAAAGCTACTAAAATAATAGACAACAACAGCCACACATAGTGGAAGGGCTTTCTCTCTTCCTGAGCTTTGCAACAATTTGCAAGGAACTCCTTGCACAGATACTTCGCCCAGTTGTATTGAACTCCCTTCACGCACTGGGCAACTAGTGATACCATCGACGACCGAACTTCATCCACGTGGAATTTCCTCATGATTTTCCATGCAAGAATTTGGGTGGTGAACTAGACTGTCTGGTCCTAAATAGAGTGCATAGAATATCTGCACGACTTCTTAACGAGCCCATATTCGCCCTTCATCTTGTTTGCTAACTCTTTCTCTGCACTTTTCCCTCCAAACTCCTTGGTAGGGTCTGCCCCTTGGTAGGGCATCTTTGTGATTCAATGAACTAACATGTCTGTAATCAGGGCGGGCTCCCCAAGCCATAGGCACCCATTGTGCACCAGCGCGAGGCGCTGATGCAAACACACCATGTTGATAGTCGACAAATGAAAATGTGGTATGCAGAACATGTGCAGCAACCCTGCCTACTCAACACCTTTGACCCACTTCATGGGTTCCAACCGCATAACCCCAGTCTCTTCATAGTATATCTTCGTCACATACTTGCTAGTGGCCAAATGTGGGAACCTCTCGTGGTCCATGAGGTCGCAATCCTCCATTTTTAGCACTGGAATGCACGCTAGTGTTGTGCCTTCAAATTCCACCTATCCAGGCAACAGGGGTGTCGAAACCGTACATTTCCTCGAATCTCGGTCCTTAGTAACTTTTATTTTTCCCTTCCGCAGAGGGATATACGTGGGGAGCCTTGAGATAGGCTCGACCTCTTCGACATCCAATTCCTCTACACCTTGGTATTCTTCCTCCTCCAAGTCAACCACTTTCTCCGGTTGTTTATTTTTTTCTCCTTCTATTGCACCTTTGGGTTCTTCCTCGGTGAATATCTCACCGGCATCGACTTCTTCTGTTTTTATTTGCTATCAAATTGCTTCGGCCTAGGTGACCTCGACGTCGTAGGCACAGGGGTTGTAGCTTCCATACTTGAGATCTCAAGGGTCATCGCATCAGAGATGGTAGCTTCAAAACTCAAGGCTTTTGTAGGGTTTGTGGTAGTCATTTGCTAGAGAATGACCTTCAGGTTCCACTCAGGTAAGGCTGCAAATGCTGGTCTTGACACGAAATCCTCCTAGAATTGACAAATCATAAGCTTTGAACAACAAAGCTCCCAAACAACTCTCAGAATGCAAAGTGTTCTTCGGTGGACCAACATGCGCAATTTATTGGGAGTTTTCAATTCAAATCCGACCATTCCCCCCCATTTCTGATCATCAATGCATCTTTGGCGGCAAATATCCAAATATTTTTGCCATAAAAGGTGCCTACCCGCTCCTCTTAAGTGATTTTTGGCCATCTAATCATGAATAGTAACTCAAACTGCTACTTTTGGACCCATCTGCGTGGTACCATCCTCCATGGCGTAGCTCATCGAGCGCAGATTCACCTGTCGCACATCCGTAGTCCGTCGTGCAGCCTCCCTACCACATTCTTCACTTAGTCGGGCAGCATTACAGTTGTGCAATCCATTGAAGTTGCCTGGATTACAAAGACTATCCTACTTCCATATAGTCATTGCAGAGGGGTAGGATCCCCTGTGTGTAGCCTCAGCCTACTTCTATTCACTTCTCTAGGGAATGGCCCCCTATTCAGCTTCGCGAGCTGAACTGCGCCACCATTCGTGATCTCCTTAATAACATATGGTCCCAACTAGTGCATTTGAAAATTTCTAGGGAATTTCGTGAACTTGCTGTCATATAACGACACTAAATCATCTATCTTGAATGTGCACAACTTAATATGTCGATCATGTCATGCCTTCTCGTGTTCCTTTTGCACTTGCTGGTGAAATCCTGCAAGAAAGCGGTCTTCTTCTATCTCCATGATCTGCATGATCAAGGTGTGTCCATTGACATGTAAGCCATGATCAGAGTTGCGAGGACAGTTCCTTTTCTTGTGCCAACCTCGTTAAAAAATGAAACAGGTGTCAGTGAGGATAGTTTGTTCCCGTCTCAACCTCGTTAAAAAATGAAACTGGATGCAGTGAGGATAGTTCCTATTACTGTGTCAACCTCATTAAAAAATGAATCAGTAACTGTGAGGATGGTTTCTTCTAGTCTCAACCTCGTTAAAAAATGAAACTGGAAGTCATGAGCATAGTTCCTTGTCTTGTGTCAAGCTCATTAAAAAATGAAACAAGGAGTAGTGAGGAAAGTTCCTTTTACTATGTCAACCTCGTTAAAAAATGTATCAGTGTGTACGAGGATAGTTTTTCCTGTATCAACCTCGTTAAAAAATGAAATAGGCTGTAATGAGGATAGTTCCTTTTACTGTGTCGACCTCATTAAAAAATGAATCAGTGAGTATGAGGATAGTTTTTTTCCTGTATCAACCTCGTTAAAAAATGAAATAGGCTGTATTGAGGATAGTTCCTATTACTGAGTCAACCTCGTTAAAAAATGAATTAGGTACGAGGATAGTTTTTTCCTGTATCAACCTCATTAAAAAATGAAATAGGCTAGCATGAGAATAGTTCTTTTACTGAGTCAACCTCATTAAAAAATGAATCAGGTAGATTTGTAGGTAGATTGTAGAAAGTAGTATTTTGTTGAGGATAGTTCCTATTACTGAGTCAACCTCGTTAAAAAATGAATTAGGTACGAGGATAGTTTTTTCCCGTATCAAGCTCGTTAAAAAATGAAACAGGTTAGTATGAGGATAGTTCTTTTACTGAGTCAACCTCATTAAAAAATGAATCAGCTAGATTTTAAGATATGTAGATAGATTGTAGAAAGTAGGGTATTGAGGACAGTTCCTGTTACTGAGTCAACCTCGTTAAAAAATGAATCAGGTATGAGGATAGTTTCTTCTAGTCTCAACCTCGTTAAAAAATGAAACTGGACGTTATGAGCATAGTTCCTTGTCTTGTGTCAAGCTCATTAAAAAATGAAACAAGGAGCGTGAGGAAAGTTCCTTTTACTGTGTCAACCTCGTTAAAAAATGAATCAGTGTGTGTGAGGACAGTTCCTTTTCCTATTCCAACCTCGTTAAAAAATGAAACAGGCTAGCATGAGGATAGGTCTTTTACTGAGTCAACCTCATTAAAAAATGAATCAGGTAGATTTTAGGATATGTAGGTAGATTGTAGCAAGTAGGGTATGGAGGATAGTTCCTGTTACTGAGTCAACCTCGTTAAAAAATGAATCAGGTATGAGGATAGTTCTTTTCTTGTGTCAACCTCCTTAAAAATGAAACAACTCCCTTTTCAAAGTTAAATATTGAAAGTAAACCTTCATTCCATCCATCTGGTTGAATGCAATGAAGCCTGGGGGGCATGTACCTCGCTTTGCATCATTATACTGGGGGCATGCGAACTTTTTGAGCATAGTTCCTTGTCTTGTGTCAAGCTCTTTAAAAAATGAAACAAGGGTAGGTTAAGTAGGTAGATGGTAGAGAGTAGTCATGAGCATAGTTCCTTGTCTTGTGTCAAGCTCATTAAAAAATGAATCAAGGATTTTAGAGCACAGTTCCTTGTCTTGTGTCAAGCTCGTTAAAAAATGAATCAAGGTTTTTAGAGTAAAGTTTTTCTTAGGTAGATTGTAGAGAGTAGTTATGAGCATAGTTCCTTATCTTGTGTCAAGCTCGTTTAAAAAATGAAACAAGGGTTTGAGGATAGTTCTTTTCCTGTGTCAACCTCACTAAAAAATGAAACAACTCCCACAAGTCTTTCCAAGATCTTGAAAGTAAAGCTTCATTCCATCCACCTCATTGAATGCAATGAAGCTTGGGGGGCATGTACCTCGTTTTGCGTCATTATGCTGGGGGCATGTGAACTTATAACAAGCATATTTTTTCATTTCAAGCTTGCGTAAACATGAAACCGAATCCGAGCATAGTTCTTTTCCTGTGTCAAGCTCGTTAAAAAATGAAACAAATCCTCCCCTAATTGAGTCGAGAGTTTGACTAGATCTCATAGATGTTAAGTTGTATATTTAGGTTAGTTATTTCAGTTTTTGTTTTAGGTCCAGTCTTTCAAATGATCTCGTAACTCAACCTTCATTTCATCCAACTGGTTGAATGAAATGAAGTTGGGGGGCATGCACTCTAGCAATTATGCTTAGGGGGCATCAAGCACAGTTTTCTCTCTGTTTCAAGCTTGTGAAAAAATGAAACTACTTTGAAGCATAGTTTTTCTCTGTTTCAAGCTTTTGTAAAAATGAAACCTCTCTCGAGTCAATTTCAGTTATTTTCAAGACTCGTTAAACTCATGAAAATACCAAGATTATTTTGCTATCTTTCATTCTCGTAAAACAAATGAAAACGCCGAGTTCTTTCCGTCTTTTCCTGCTCGTAAATTAAATTGAAAGTCGGTCATATGAGTACATTTTTATCCCTTTTTCGAACTCATTAAAATTTACGAAAAAGTGAAACCTTGGAGTTCTCTTTTAAGCCCTTTTCAGACTCCTAAAACATGAAAAGATTGCCGAGCGTTTCTTTTACACTCGTTAAAACGGAATTAAAAGACGGTCCCCTTATATCTCTTTTCTGACCGTAAAATCAGGAAAAGATTGCCGGGTTTTTGTCGTTTCAAACTCGATAAGGAAATAAAACGACGTGTCCTTGATCGCGTTTTACTTTTCAGGTCAGAGACACTAATCATGAAAGTACTCCTTGGTCGCAAGATCAAGCGGTTCTCCCAGGTATTATTTTATACTTTTTCGGGCTTGGGGGACACAAATTTACGAAAAAGTTCAACCTGGAGTCTTCTTAAGTTTTTCAGACTCTCTAAAATTGAAAAATGCCGAGTTTCTCCTACACTGGGCTCGTTAAATTTTCACAGTAAAGGACCTGTTCAATTACAAACTGGAACGAACCACTCCTTCCTAGGGTTCGAATCAAAACTAGGTTGGACTCGTCCGAAGGATGAGCTTATAATCAAGCATATGTTATCCTCCTCAAGCTTGTTAAAAAATAAAGAGGTAATTGCTAGAAATGGTGGGGGAAAAGAGAGAAGAATGAGCCTATTTGTTATCCTTTGTCTCAGAAGAAACCTTATCACCACTCTTGAACACGACACTTTTCATTCACCTGGGTTGGGAAATCCTTTACCTCACAGTTGATCAAACCACTTTGAAAGAACTTCAGCCGGGTTCCGGGGATTAACTTTGAGTCATTCATCACCAAGCCATCTGTCGTGTCGTTATGTGTTCAAGATGTCTGCAAGCAAAACTTTCATCTGCAAAATACTTGTCATCCATTTGACCATCCCTGAGTCAGTCCTTACAGCAACATTTCTTCAACTTGAACAAATGATTTCGTGTTGTGGGCTTGCCTACAACGGGTCGCTTTTTATCGACATCAACACATTATCTAGAGAGATGACTTAGAAATCGTCAGTACCTTGAAGTCTGCATGCATCAATGGCAGGTTTTTCGCCTTTGACGTCAGTTTACATCATTGACTTTCGATCAAAGGATTCCGTGAAATGTTCGACATCAACTCATTCATTCACATCTCATGGATTGTACTGGGTACTTTGAGAACCATTGACATTACTGGTGGTCTCTCTCACACTTGTTAACAGTTTACATCATCGACTGGTAATCAAGTGGTTTCTACCATGTTCGACATCAACTCATTTATTCGCATGGCTAGAATCATACCAATTCAGGAAGTAGAAGTGAAGACCCTGGATCTAGTTTCCACCATCCAGGCTGCGAGGAGTTTTGTATTCATTATCCAAGTAGACTAATCATAAACAGATGGCTGCGCCCATACTGTGTCTACAAAAGTCTATGATTGTGATGTATTGCAAGATCATTCCTGTATCAGAGTAGTTAGTTTGTTAGTTAAAGTTTTGATCTGAGTATGGGAATGCCTACCTCAGTGATGATATAATCTTATACATGTATTTTGTGTTGAAAATTGCAGGTTCTGACCAGGCTCTCCACGAGATAATCCTTGAAATGATAAAGCGCTTCACCCTTCCTAGATAATACAAAACCCTAATCTACTACAGGCTTCGCACTTTAGGGGGCAATCTGTTACACTAAAAAATGTCACCATGGCTATTTACAGTTAGTATGGCTCTATCAACAGTCATGCTATCCTCTTAGGCAAGTCTTATGCCTCTGCTCTCCATGTCAAACTCCAAAAAGAGAGAAAGTCTTTATAAATGTATTTATCTCTGGGTACGCAGGTTCTCTCAACCTTACCTGCGGGTACGCATCCAATGTTCACAAAAGTTGCGTCCTTGTACGCTCTGTATGTAAAGGGGCAGGTGCGTCCCCCTGTAAAGGTCAAAATGCGCAAGTTTCATCTTTAAAAAGTTACTTGTGGTCATTTCTAGAGCATTCTAGAAGGTTGTTCGACGTGTATTGAGCGCCTCCAGATGGTTCATGTACCCCTACCAAAGAGGAACTTATCCCATCAATAAGGGAGCTATCCCATCCAAAGAGGGGATTATCCCATTGATGGTGGACCTGATTAACTTCCTCTTGAGCACTATAAATACAGGCATTGGGCCAGAAGGAGGGGAGGTTGAAAGCTAAACATTTCTAAGGGTAGATGCTGCAGGAATTAGGACTCCCATTTAGAAGCTTGTGAGGAGAGATTGTCATCTTTGCTTGTTCTATTTGGAAGTGGGTGAGCTTTGTCAAAGTAAAGGAGAACTCTTGATGGACCCTCGGAGGGACTTGCACAACACCAAGGCTCAAGTTGTATTTGTTCCTTTTGTTACCTATTAATGCAAATGAGTCCATTTTTCTCAATAACTTGTTATTTATGAGTTGTTTCATGTACTCCTTGGTCTATGTGTTAAATATGTTTTATTCTATGAGATTATCAAGTGTTATTTAATCGTTTGATTGTTAGTGGATGCAGGTTTCGAAGTGAAGGAGGAGCTCATCCGGATCATCGGAGCTGGACTGCTACAACAGCGTTGGACTACAGGTAGGATCTAAACACTTGATTTCTTATATAGTAAATGCATGTTTAGAGAAGGATTGTTCTTGTTTGTCTTGTTTGTCACTAGAGAGTCTTAGGCTCCTAGGGAGGTTGGTTGTGTCCACACAATCGAGTCTTTCCACCTGACAAATTGGCGACTCCACAAAGAAGTCAACCAACCAACCATGGCTGTAAGTGTTGGTTGTGTTGAGGAAAATTCCGACATGCATCGTAAACCCAAATACCCTTGTAGGCTTTGTAAGGGTGACCACTTCCTTGTCAATTGTCTTGGTATTCCAAAGGTCTTGGAAGTATGGTCAGCAAAATCTCATCAACTTTCCATTGATCCATCAACCAGTGATAGTCAGGTTCTTGGGAAAAAGGGTAAAGTTAGGTTTCCTTGTAAGTTATGCAAAGGGAGTCATCAAACTCACCTTTGCCCTCACATGGATGAAGCCTCAACATTGTTGGAAAACCTTACTGTTCCACAACAAGAATTTCCAACTGGTTACCGTAAACTTTCTCCCAACCTACCGTCAACTGACGGAGTGATTGATCTAAATTCAAGTACAGTCGATCACACTCTTCCATTGGAGAGTGAAACTCATGTCACCCAGGTTGATGATCAATTAGTTGATCACGTGGTCGATTCAATTTCACATTCGATCGATCCCACTTTCCCTTTGGAGAGTGAACTTCATACCGCTCAGGTTCTTCTTGTTACATCAGATTCTTCTATGTCGGGGGGCATTTTACCTGTTTCTACAGAACCCCCTCCAAGTATTGAGGTCTTTTCCTTTGATTGGAATAGACTGACAGAACCTCGTCTTCCTTCCTCCATCCCTTTCCAAATCATTGTCAAGGCTGGTGGTAGGGACATACATCGTACTCAGGTAGATGAAGGTGCTTCTGTTAGTATTTTATCCTCAACTGTTTGGAAAGCTTTGGGTTCCCCTCAGCTTGCGCCTATTACGCAGAATCTGAAAGCTTTTAATAGAACCATTAGTGAACCTTTAGGGATCCTTCCTAAGTTTTCTATTACCTTGGAAGGTAAAACTGTCTGTATCGATCTTATGGTAGTTCGAGGTCCCTTGGATTTCAATTTACTCCTTGGGCGAGACTATGTTTATGCAATGAAAGTTGTCGTATCAACACTCTTTCGCGCGATGTCTTTCCCTCACAATGGTAGTATTGTGACTGTAGACCAGCTTTCGTTCCCTAGTCTTATTTCAACTACCAATAATATGACACCCCTAAATGTTCCTGATTCTAAAGTGGTATCCACCCTGCCACGGGTTAATTATGTGGCAACTGGTCCCATGTTTTCAGTTACCGATGTAAGTGAGCCTTTCACTGTTGATTTAGATCCGGTAATTGACATGGAAAACTATATGGGATTATTTGAACACGATGTTCTTATCCCTTTTGAATCCCTTGACATGTGTTCCTTCCAAAGAACTATTCTTCCTTCCGATGAAGACCTTTTGGAAGCCATGATCAAGGTGTGTCCATTGACATGTAAGCCATGATCAGAGTTGCGAGGACAGTTCCTTTTCCTGTGCCAACCTCGTTAAAAAATGAAACAGGTGTCAGTGAGGATAGTTTGTTCCCGTCTCAACCTCGTTAAAAAATGAAATTGGATGCAGTGAGGATAGTTCCTATTACTGTGTCAACCTCATTAAAAAATGAATCAGTAACTGTGAGGATGGTTTCTTCTAGTCTCAACCTCGTTAAAAAATGAAACTGGAAGTCATGAGCATAGTTCCTTGTCTTGTGTCAAGCTCATTAAAAAATGAAACAAGGAGTAGTGAGGAAAGTTCCTTTTACTGTGTCAACCTCGTTAAAAAATGAGTAGTGAGGAAAGTTCCTTTTACTGTGTCAGGCGGAAAGAGTCGATAGTGCGGACACAACCAACCTCCCTAGGAGCCTAAGACTCTCTAGTGACAAACAAGACAAATAAGAGCAATCCTTCTCTAAACATGCATTTACTATATAAGAAATCAAGTGTTTAGATCCTACCTGTAGTCCCATGCTGTTGTAGCAGTCTAGCCTCGCTGATCCGGATGAGCTCCTCCTTCACTTTGAAACCTGCATCCACTAGCAATCAAACGATTAAATAGCACTTGATAATATCATAGAATAAAACATATTTAACACATAGACCAAGGAGTACATGAAACAACTCATGAATAACAAGTTATTGAGAAGAATGGACTCATTTGCATTAATAGGAAACAAAAGGAACAAATACAACCTGAGCCTTGGTGTTGTGCAATTCCCTCCCAGGGTCCATCAAGAGTTCTCCTTTACTTTGACAAAGCTCACCCACTTCCAAATAGAACAAGCAAAGATGGCAATCTCTCCTCACAAGCTTCTAAATGGGAGTCCTAATTCCTGCAGCATCTACCCTTAGAAATGTTTAGCTTCCAACCTTCCCTCCTTCTGGCCCAATGCCTGTATTTATAGTGCTCAAGAGGAAGTTAATCAGGTCCACCATCAATGGGATAAGCCCCTCTTTGGATGGGATAGCTCCCTTATTGATGGGATAAGTTCCTCTTTGGTAGGGGTACATGAACCATCTGGAGGCGCTCAATACACGTCGAACAACCTTCTAGAATCTCTAGAAATGACCACAAGTAACTTTTTAAAAATGAAACTTGCGCATTTTGACCTTTACAGGGGGACGCACCTGCCCCTTTACATACAGAGCGTACAAGGACGCAGCTTTTGTGAACATTGGGTGCGTACCCGCAGGTAAGGTTGAGAGAACCTGCGTACCCAGAGATAAATACATTTATAAAGACTTTCTCTCTTTTTGGAGTTTGACATGGAGAGCAGAGGCATAAGACTTGCCTAAGAGGATAGCATGACTGTTGATAGAGCCATACTAACCGTAAATAGCCATGGTGACATTTTTTAGTGTAACAGATTGCCCCCTAAAGTGCGAAGCCTGTAATAGATTAGGGTTTTGTATTATCTAGGAAGGGTGAAGCGCTTTATCATTTCAAGGATTATCTCGTGGAGAGCCTGGTCAGAACCTGCAATTTTCAACACAAAATACATGTATAAGATTATATCATCACTGAGGTAGGCATTCCCATACTCAGATCAAAACTTTAACTAACAGACTAACTACTCTGATACAGGAATGATCTTGCAGTACATCATAATCATAGACTTTTGTAGACACAGTATGGGCGCAGCCATCTGTTTATGATTAGTCTACTTAGATAATGAATACAAAACTCCTCGCAGCCTGGATGGTGGAAACTAGATCCAGGGTCTTCACTTCTACTTCCCGAATTGGTACGATTCTAGCCATGCGAATAAATGAGTTGATGTCGAACATGGTAGAAACCACTTGATTACCAGTCGATGATGTAAACTGTTAACAAGTGTGAGAGAGACCACCAGTAATGTCAATGGTTCTCAAAGTACCCAGTACAATCCATGAGATGTGAATGAATGAGTCGATGTCGAACATTTCACGGAATCCTTTGATCGAAAGTCAATGGTGTAAACTGACGTCAAAGGCGAGAAACCTGCCATTGATGCATGCAGACTTCAAGGTACTAACGATTTCTAAGTCATCTCTCTAGATAATGTGTTGATGTCGATAGAAAGAGACCCGTTGCAGGCTAGCCCACAACACGAAATCATTGTTCAAGTTGAAGAAATGTTGCTGTAAGGACTGACTCAGGGATGGTCAAATGGATGACAAGTATTTTGCAGATGAAAGTTTTGCTTGCAGACCTCTTGAACACATAACGACACAACAGATGGCTTGGTGATAAACGACTCAAAGTTAATCCCCGGAACCCGGCTGAAGACTTTCAATGTGGTTTGATCAACTGTGAGGTAAAGGATTTCCCAACCCAGGTGAATGAAAAGTGTCGTGTCCAAGAGTGGTAATAAAGTTTCTTCTGAGACAAAAGATAACAAATAGGCTCATTCTTCTCTCTTTTCCCCCACCATTTCTGGCAAGTACCTCTTTATTTTTAACAAGCTTGAGGAGGATAACATATGCTTGATTATAAGCTCATCCTTCGGATGAGTCCAACCTAGTTTTGATTCGAACCCTAGGAAGGAGTGGTTCGTTCCCGTTTCTAATTGAACAGGTCCTTTACTGTGAAATTTTAACGAGTCCAGTATAGGAGAAACTCGGCGTTTTTCAATTTTAGAGAGTCTGAAAAACTTAAGAAGACTCCAGGTTGAACTTTTTCGTAAATTTGTGTCCCCCAAGCCCAAAAAAGTATAAAATAATACCTGGGAGAACCGCTTGATCTTGCGACCAAGGAGTACTTTCATGATTAGTGTCTCTGACCTGAAAAGTAAAAAGCGATCAAGGACACGTCGTTCTATTTCCGTATCGAGTTTGAAACGACAAAAGCCCGGCAATCTTTTCCTGATTTTACGGTCAGAAAAGAGCTATAAGGGGACCGTCTTTTAATTCCATTTTAACGAGTGTAAAAGAAACGCTCGGCGATCTTTTCATGTTTTAGGAGTTAGAAAAGGGCTTAAAAGATGACTCTAATGTTTCACTTTTTCGTAAGTTTTAACGAGTTCGAAAAAGGGATAAAATGTACTCATGGTTTTCACTTTTTCGTAAATTTTAATGAGTTCGAAAAAGGGATAAAAATGTATTCATATGGCCGACTTTCAATTTAATTTACGAGCAGGAAAAGACGGAAAGAACTCGACATTTTCATTTGTTTTACGAGAATGAAAAATAGAAAAATAATCTCAGGATTTTCATGAGTTTAACGAGTCTTGAAAATAACTAAAATTGACTCGAGATAGGTTTAATTTTTACAAAAGCTTGAAACAGAGAAAAACTATGCTTCAAAATGGTTTCATTTTTACACAAGCTTGAAACAGAGAGAAACTGTGCTTGATGTCCCCTAAGCGTAACTGCTAGAGTGCATGCCCCCCTGCTTCATTTCATTCAACCAGTTGGATGAAATGAAGGTTCATGAACGAGATCGTTTGAAAGACCCGACCTAAACTATAAGAAAATTATGCAAAACTAACTAACCTAAATATTCAACTTAACATTTGAGATCTAGTCAAACTCTCGACTCAAGTAGAGGAGGATTTGTTTCATTTTTTAACGAGCTTGACACAGGAAAAGAACTATGCTCGGATTCGGTTTCATGTTTACGCAAGCTTGAAACGAAAAACTATGCTTGTTATAAGTTCACATGCCCCCAGCATAATGATGCAAAATGAGGTACATGCCCCCCAAGCTTCATTGCATTCAATGAGGTGGATGGAATGAAGCTTTTCTTTCAAGATCTTGGAAAGACTTGTGGGAGTTGTTTCATTTTTTAGTGAGGTTGACACAGGAAAAGAACTATCCTCAAAACCCTTGTTTCATTTTTTAAACGAGCTTGACACAGGATAAGGAACTATGCTCATAACTACTCTCTACAATCTACCTAACAAAATCTCTACTCTAAAAACCTTGATTCATTTTTTAACGAGCTTGACACAAGACAAGGAACTATGCTCTAAAATCCTTGATTCATTTTTTAATGAGCTTGACACAAGACAAGGAACTATGCTCATGACTACTCTCTACAATCTACCTACTTAACCTACCCTTGTTTCATTTTTTCACGATCTTGACACAAGACAAGGAACTATGCTCAAGACTCCTTGTTTCATTTGTTAACGAGCTTGACACAAGACAAGGAACTAT
The DNA here is from genome assembly GCA_031772625.1 of Pinus tabuliformis. Taxonomy (NCBI): domain Eukaryota; kingdom Viridiplantae; phylum Streptophyta; class Pinopsida; order Pinales; family Pinaceae; genus Pinus; species Pinus tabuliformis. Next base: position 1,256,064,599 of record CM062804.1, read on the forward strand.
GCTCAAAAAGTTCGCATGCCCCCAAGTACAACATCTCTCAAGTACGCATGACCTGGTATCAGAGCAGGTCCTTCAGAGAAGCTTGATCGCTTGAAGGTAGATCGTTCATCATGAGTAACTACGAGAGAGAAGCATCAATCAGGCCACTGGTTTTTGATGGGACAAACTTCAACTATTGGAAGGTAAGAGTTACTGCCTATCTTCAATCTCTTGGTATAGAAGTTTGGGACATTGTAGAGACAGGCTATGCTTTTCCTTCAGCTACTCCTACAGATGCAGCCGAGAAAAAGAAGTATGAAACAAATGCGAAAGCAGTCAGTACTCTATTAGGATGTATATCTCAATCAGAATTCATGAAGGTAATGCACTATAAATCCGCAAAAGAGATATGGGACAAAATTGTCACGAGCTATGAAGGAGACGAACAGGTAAAGCATGCTAAACTTCAAACTCTCAGAATTCAGTATGAGACTCTCAAAATGTATAATGATGAAAGTGTGGCTAACTATTTTCTTCGGGTAGATGAGGTTGTTAATTTTATGAAAAATTTGGGTGAAGAAATACAAGAGGCTATTGTGGTTGAAAAGGTCTTAAGATCATTGTCCCCCAAGTTTGAATCTAAAGTATCTGCAATAGAAGAAAAGGAAAATCTACGAATTCTTACTATGTCTCAGCTACATGGAATTCTAACTACTTACGAAATGAGAAAGGGAGGTCCATCAGACAGAAAAGAAGCTGCTTTCAAGGCATCAGGCAAAGGAGATTATTATGAAGCAAGCCACGTCCCAGAAGAAGAGGAAGAAGAATCAAATTTTGTCAGAAATCTTCAAAGGGGGTCTGGAAGATTCAGAGGTAAGTTACCTTTTAAATGCTTTGCTTGTGGAAGAGTAGGTCATTATGCTACAAAATGTCCTTATAAGGATAAAGGAAAGGAACCTGCTAGATGGAACAAGAAACAGAATGCAAATAAGAAAAGCTACTACACTCATGAAGATAGTGATGGTCTATCAAACAGTGATGAAGATGAACAAGGTAATGAATATAAGTTGTTAATGGCATTTGAAGATGATGATTATATGGATGCTGTAGATGTGGATAACCTGTATGATGAAATTACTAGACTCAAGAGATGTATAGAAGAAAAGAACATGATCATTGATACTCTACAATTTCAAATTGATGAAAAGGAAAAACATCTTGAAAAACTAGAAGGTGAAATTGTTGGTCTTAGAAAAGAGATTGAGAAAACAAAAGCTATTAATCTCAAGTTTGTCAAAGGATCTGAAACTTTGGATGAGATTATCAATGTGCAGCGGTCTCCACTAAACAAGACAGGTCTGGGCTATAATGGAGAAACTTCTCAAGCATCCACCTCAAAAAGTTATCTTGATGCAGCAAGAAGAAATGAGCAAAAGAACAATGAAGATCAACAGGTAAAGCAGGGACGAATTACAAACAGAAACTATCAGGGGCAATCCATCTTAAGGGTGAACAAAAGCTACAACCAGCCACAGGTAAAATCTTCTCAATTTGGTTCAAGAATAGATGAAAATAGAAATTACAATCAGTTGGCTGGTAGATTCGATAACCGCAGAAGTTTCTTCAATGGACAATGCTTTTCTTGCCATAACTTTGGTCACAAAGCAGCTCAATGTGTTGCATATAAAACGATCATGACTAGGGAAGCTCAAAAACAAAGAAGTATGACAGGGATTACAAAAAGGACCTATAACAACTTTTCGGTTCTTGAAAATGAAGTTGAATGTTCTATTTGCAATAACTTTGGTCATGAAGACTCTGAATGCAGGAGCAGGTTTCAGCAGAAAAAGGAACAAGCCTCAAGCACCAAAACATGGAGAATAAAGGAACCTCAAACAGAAAGATGTGGGATAGCATTCTATGCAGAGGGACAGGAAAATCTATGGTACATTGACAGTGGATGTTCGAAGCATATGACAGGTGATAAAGAAAAACTTGAGTCTTATTCTGCTCTAGAAAAGGGAAAGAAAGTCTCTTTTGGAAATGATACTCCTGCAACTATAAAAGGAAAAGGCATTGCTCAGTTAAAAGAAAAGGTCAAGGCTGGAAATGTTTTGTATGTTGATGGATTGAAGCATAATCTTCTAAGTGTCAGCCAGATGTGTGATCAAAGAACCGAGGTTATATTCAGATCAAATGGATGTCTTGTTCGTGATCTTGATACAGGTAAAACAGTGATCAAAGGCAAAAGAACTCCAAATAATCTGTACATATTTGAAGAAGGACAACAACAATGCTATCTGAGCAAGGATGATGAGCACTGGTTATGGCATCGGAGGTTGGGGCATCTAAGCTTTTCACAAATAAGGAAAGCATGCAAATATCAGGCAGTTCGCGATCTTCCAGATATCAAAATTCCTGACAACACCATATGCAAATCATGTCAGTTTGGAAAAAGAACCAGAACTAACTTTCCAGAGAAGGAAGGATCAGCTAGCATGCCTCTTGAGCTAGTACATACAGATACATGCGGTCCATTCAGGAAAAGAACACCTAGAGGAGAAGAATACTTGATATTATTCATTGAAGATTTCTCCAGGTTTGTCTGGCTAGGACTTATGAAGCACAAAGATGAAGCATTCGAAGAATTCAAGTCCTTCAAAGCCTTGGTTGAAAATGAATCAGGTCACAAAATTAAGTGTCTCAGATCCGACAGAGGTGGGGAGTTTACCTCAAATGAATTTTTCGATTTCTGTGAAGAACATGGGATAAGAAGAGAATTTTCTACAGCTAGAACTCCTCAGCAAAATGGAGTTGTGGAAAGAATGAACAGAACAGTCCAACAAATGGCTCGTGCTATGCTTGATGAATCAGGAACTCCCGCAACTTTTTGGGGTGAAGCTGCACATGCTGCGGTTGTTATTCTCAACAAAACAAATGTCCGGGTGAACAGCACTCAAACTCCTCATGAGCTCTGGAGTGGTAAGACTCCTTCGGTAAAGCACTTCAAAATCTTTGGGAGCAAATGCTATATCAAGAATACTGATGAGAAGCTTGGCAAACTTGAACCTAGAGCAGATGAAGGCATTCTTCTTGGTTACTCTCCACATAGCAAAGCATACAAATGCTACAATAAAAGACTTGGCAGAATTGTTGACAGCATTGATGTAGTGGTTGATGAGAAGGGATACATTCCTAGGCAAGTGCATCATGAAAACATCGAAGAAGATGAAGGCTACCCTCAAAGACAGAATGATGAAGAGGAAGAACCTCAAGAAGAACCTCAAGAAGAACCAGAGGAGCAGACAACAATAGAAGAGAAAACCCCATCCAGATATGTTCAGAAGAATCATCCAGAATCTCAGATTGTGGGGCAGAAAGAAGCAGGTGTACAAACAAGAAGAACAGTTGCAGAAGCCTCAAGCTATTTGGCATTACTCTCCTCCACTGAACCACAAAATGTAAAAGAGGCATGCAAAGATGAATGTTGGGTGAAAGCAATGGATGAAGAACTTGAACAAATCGAAAAGAACAACACTTGGGAGCTGGTTCCTAGACCAAAGGATAAGAATGTTATTGGAACAAAATGGGTCTTCAAAAACAAATTAAATGAAAATGGAGAAGTAATTAGAAACAAGGCCAGACTTGTTTGTAAAGGGTATGCGCAGCAAGAAGGAATAGACTTTGAAGAAACCTTTGCTCCTGTTGCAAGACTTGAGGCCATCCGAATGTTCCTTGCTCTCTCAAGTTTTCAAAACTTCAAAGTATTTCAAATGGACGTGAAATCAGCCTTTCTGAATGGAGATTTGGAAGAAGAAGTGTACATTGAACAGCCAGATGGGTTCATTCTTGGAAATGATCCAAATCTTGTATGCAGATTGAAAAAGGCTCTCTATGGTCTCAAACAAGCTCCAAGGGCTTGGTACTACCGTTTGGACAAATATCTTCATCAACAAGGTTTTTCAAAAGGATCGGCAGATAGCAATCTTTATATAAAAGTTGAAAATGACAAATTGCTAATACTTGTTGTGTATGTAGATGACATCATTTTTGGGAGCAATGAAGAAGCTATGAGTCAAAACTTTGCCTTGGTCATGCAGAAAGAATTTGAAATGTCCTTGCTAGGAGAACTGACATATTTCCTTGGTTTGCAAATCCAACAAAAAGAAGGAGGAATCTTTTTATCTCAAATCAAGTATCTCAAACAGATTTTGAAGAAATATGGTCTGGAAGATGCAAAACCAGTATGTACACCCATGGTCACAGGATGTAGCCTCAGTGCAAATGATGAATCTGCAGCAGTACATCAACCAACCTACAGATCTATGATTGGAAGTTTACTTTATTTGACAGGTACCCGACCAAACATCATGCATGCAGTTGGAATAGTTGGAAGATTTCAGGCAAATCCGAAGGAGACTCATCTTCAGGCAGTGAAGAGAATTTTCAAATATCTTCAAGGGACTCAAAATTATGGCTTATGGTATCCTAGAGATACAGATCTTACACTTCATGCTTATACAGATGCAGATTGGGCCGGAAGCGTGGATGACAGGAAAAGCACAAGTGGTGGTGCGTTCTTTATGGGTTCCAGACTGGTATCTTGGTTCAGCAAGAAACAGAGTTCAATTGCCTTGTCTACAGCTGAAGCGGAATATGTTGCTGCTGCATCTTGTTGCACCCAACTCCTTTGGATGATGCAGACTTTGCAGGATTTTCAAATCACTTGTACACCTCCAATCCCCATCTTATGTGATAACACAAGTGCAATCAGCATCTCAAAGAATCCTGTTATGCATTCAAAAACCAAGCACATACCAATCAAGTACCATTTTCTCCGGGAACAAGTACTTGAACAGAAGGTCAAGTTGGAGTATGTTCCTTCTAAGGAACAAGTTGCTGATATTCTCACCAAACCATTACCCAGGGACAATTTTGAATACCTCAGGCAAAAGCTGGGGGTTGTTGATGCATCATCTTATTGTTGAATCTTTTCTGATTGATGGTACAGGTTCAGGGGGAGCATATAATGCATTGTTGGCATTATGGAGGATGGTCAGAAGGAGATCTTGGAAATAGCTGCAATATGTCTCTATCTCTTTCATGGTGGATTATGGTTCTTTGTTGCAGATCTGGTTCATATTGAGGGGGAGCATGTTCTTAGGGGGAGCATACCCCTTTGTCCTTGATGTCAAAGGGGAGAATGAAGCTGAAGTTTGTGAGGTTGCCATCAAGTCCAAAGGGGGAGATTGTTGGCATTATGTTTCTGGTATGGCTATATGTTACAGATGTTGTACTTGATGGCAACTCCCGTGGCAAGGCTCTCAATATGTTGAAAATTAAGAAGTACGCAGGAAATCAATTCAGAAGGTGCGTACCCGCAGGTACACCATGCAGGGACCGCGTCCAGATACGCAGGCCAGCCGTTCAGGAGGTGCGTACCCCCAGTGCTCACATTTCAAGGCAGAGAAAAGCACACGTGGGGGTTTCTTATGTTTTACTCTTGGTATTTAGCCAATAGTATTGGGTTATTATGGTGTCGGCTCGTGGTATTGATCCATGTTTTAAGGAAGAGCTTTCCTATATAAAGCAAAGGAGATCACTTGGCTAAGCATCTTTTGCAATTGAATATCTTTAGATCTGAAAGATTGGGTTATGGTCTTAAAAGCTTGATCTATATGAAAGGGAAGTTGAAGGCGAATCTGTGAAGGGTGATCTCTTGAGCGCATGATCAGATCTAAGCAACTGTGCCACTCTTGTGGACTGGCTATTCGGCCCTAACCAGAAGGCCGCAGGTGTTTAACAGAAGAGCTATGTGGGTACGCAGTGCACAAACAGGAGATCTGCGTGGGTACGCAGCGCAGAAACAGGAGATCTGCGTTGGTAGGCAGTACAGAAACAGGAGATCTGCGTCGGTACGCAGAGCAGAAACAGGAGACCTGCGTCGGGACGCAGAGCAGAAGAAGGAGAGCTGCGTGGGTATGCAGAGCGACTAAGGTTTAGGTGCGTCCATGCAGTAAAAGTACGCGGCGTGATAGTATTTTTGGGTGCGTCCCTGCAGTAACAGTATGCGGCGCGATAATATATCTGGGTGCGTCCCTGCAGCAATAATACGCAGCGCGGTTCAAGGACCAGTGCGTGGGCACGCAGTTCGGCAGAAGGATCCCTGCGGGTATACGTAGGAAAGCAGAAGGTGCACTGCGTAGCGACGCAGGCCACAGAAGGGAAAACTGCATGCATCTTGTTGCACCCAACTCCTTTGGATGATGCAGACTTTGCAGGATTTTCAAATCACTTGTAAACCACCAATCCCCATCTTATGTGATAACACAAGTGCAATCAGCATCTCAAAGAATCCTGTTATGCATTCAAAAACCAAGCACATACCAATCAAGTACCATTTTCTCCGGGAACAAGTACTTGAACAGAAGGTCAAGTTGGAGTATGTTCCTTCTAAGGAACAAGTTGCTGATATTCTCACCAAACCATTGCCCAGGGCCACTTTTGAATACCTCAGGCAAAAGCTGGGGGTTGTTGATGCATCATCTTATTGTTGAACCTTTTTTGATTGATGGTACAGGTTCAGGGGGAGCATATAATTCATTGTTGGCATTATAGCTGCAATATGTCTCTATCTCTTTCATGATGGATTATGGTTCTTTGTTGCAGATCTGGTTCATTTTCAGGGGGAGCATGATCGTAGGGGGAGCATACCCCTTTGCCCTTGATGTCAAAGGGGGAGAATGAAGCTGAAGTTTGTGAGGTTGCCATCAAGTCCAAAGGGGGAGATTGTTGGCATTATGTTTCTGGTATGGCTATATGTTACAGATGTTGTACTTGATGGCAACTCCCGTGGCAAGGCTCTCAATTTGTTGAAAATTAAGAAGTACGCAGGAAAGCAGTTCAGAAGGTGCGTACCCGCAGGTACACCATGCAGGGACCGCGTCCAGAAACGCAGGCCAGCCGTTCAGGACGTGCGTCCCCCCAGTGCACACTTTTCAAGGCAGAGAAAAGCACACGTGGGGTTTCTTATGTTTTACTCTTGGTATTTAGCCGACGGTATTGGGTTATTATGGTATTGTTCCATGATTTTAGGAGGAGCTTGCCTATATAAAGCAAAGGAGATCACTTGGCTAAGCATCTTTGGCAATTGAATATCTTTAGATCTGAAATATTGGGTTATGGTCTTAAAAGCGTGATCTATATGAAAGGGATGTTGAAGGCGAATCTGTGAAGGGTGATCTCTCGAGCGCATGATCAGATCTGAGCAACTGTGCCACTCTGGTGGACTGCCTATTCGGCCCTAATCAGAAGGACGCAGGTGTTTAACAGAAGAACTGCGTGGGTACGCAGTGCAGAAACAGGAGATCTGCGTCGGTACGCAGAGCAGAAACAGGAGACCTGCGTCGGTACGCAGAGCAGAAGAAGGAGAGCTGCGTCGGTACGTAGAGCAGAAGAAGGAGAGCTGCGTCGGTACGCAGATCGACTAAGGTTCAGGTGCGTTCGCATAGTAAAAGTACGCGGCGCGATAGTATTTTTGGGTGCGTCCCTGCAATAACAGTACGCGGCGCGATAATGTCTCTGGGTGCGTCCCTGCAGTAATAGTACGCAGCGCGGTTCAAGGAACAGTGCGTGGGCACACAGTTCAGCAGAAGGATCCCTGCGGGTGTACGCAGGAAAGCAGAAGGTGAACTGCGTAGCAACGCAGGCCACAGAAGGGAAAACTGCGTATCTGTCTTAAAATGTTCTGTTGACTGAATTTTTCTGTTGATAAGGTGTTCTGGGTTAGTTCTGTTATTGTTGATCTGATGACTGCAGTGGACTGTAACTTTTATGTACTTAATGATTATTTGATGCTTTATGAAAAGAAGTAGGGGGTTGTAGCTCCCTTCCAGGAGAGACTGGAAAACGAGAGAGAGAGAGTTGTAGCTCTCTGCAGGTTGCAGCCTGTGTACTGGTAAAGGACTGCACCAGTACAAAACCATTGTAAAAGGAGTTTCTAATTTGAAAGAAGATAGAGACATATTGCAGCAGGTGGTTTTCACCCACATTGGGTTTCCACCTTACATCTTGTGTTCTTTGGTGTGACTATCTGTTTTCTTTGTTCATGCTCATTATTTTATGGTACTGACATGCAAAACTAATTCAAAGAACAAATAAGGAAGATTTATTAAAAGAATTAGATAATACTGATTCACCCCCCCTCTCAGTATTATTTCCAACAATTGGTATCAAAGCAGGTCCTTCAGAGAAGCTTGATCGCTTGAAGGTAGATCGTTCATCATGAGCAACTACGAGAGAGAAGCATCAATCAGGCCACCAGTCTTTGATGGGACAAACTTCAATTATTGGAAGGTAAGAGTTACTGCCTATCTTCAATCTCTTGGTACAGAAGTTTGGGACATAGTAGAGACAGGCTATGCTTTTCCTTCAGCTACTCCTACAGATGCAGCCGAGAAAAAGAAGTATGAAACAAATGCGAAAGCAGTCAGTACTCTACTAGGATGTATATCTCAATCAGAATTCATGAAGGTAATGCACTATAAATCCGCAAAAGAGATATGGGACAAAATTGTCACGAGCTATGAAGGAGATGAACAGGTAAAGCGTGCTAAACTTCAAACTCTCAGAATTCAGTATGAGACTCTCAAAATGTATAATGATGAAAGTGTGGCTAACTATTTTCTTCGGGTAGATGAGGTTGTTAATTGTATGAAAAATTTGGGTGAAGAAATAAAAGAGGCTATTGTGGTTGAAAAGGTTCTAAGATCATTGTCCCCCAAGTTTGAATCTAAAGTATCTGCAATAGAAGAAAAGGAAAATCTACGAATTCTTACTATGTCTCAGCTACATGGAATTCTAACTGCTTATGAAATGAGAAAGGGAGGTCCATCAGACAGAAGAGAAGCTGCTTTCAAGGCATCAGGCAAAGGAGATTATTATGAAGCAAGCCACGTCCCAGAAGAAGAGGAAGAAGAATCAAATTTTGTCAGAAATCTTCAAAGGGGTTCTGGAAGATTTAGAGGTAAGTTACCTTTTAAATGCTTTGCTTGTGGAAGAGTAGGTCATTATGCTGCAAAATGTCCTTATAAGGATAAAGGAAAGGAACCTGCTAGATGGAACAAGAAACAGAATGCAAATAAGAAAATCTACTACACTCATGAAGATAGTGATGGTCTATCAAACAGTGATGAAGATGAACAAGGTAATGAATATAAGTTGTTAATGGCATTTGAAGATGATGATTATATGGATGCTATAGATGTGGATAACCTTTATGATGAAATTACTAGACTCAAGAGATGTATAGAAGAAAAGAACATGATCATTGATACTATGCAATTTCAAATTGATGAAAAGGAAAAACATCTTGAAAAATTAGAAGGTGAAATTGTTGGTCTTAGAAAAGAGATTGAGAAAACAAAAGCTATTAATCTCAAGTTTGTCAAAGGATCTGAAACTTTGGATGAGATTATCAATGTGCAGCGGTCTCCACTAAACAAGACAGGTCTGGGCTATAATGGAGAAACTTCTCAAGCATCCACCTCAAAAAGTTATCTTGATGCAGCAAGAAGAAATGAGCAAAAGAACAATGAAGATCATCAGGTAAAGGAAGGGCCAAATTACAAACAGAAACTATCAGGGGCAATCCATCTTAAGGGTGAACAAAAGCTACAACCAGCCACAGGTAAACTCTTCTCAATTTGGTTCAAGAATAGATGAAAATAGAAATTACAATCAGTTGGCTGGTAGATTCGATAACCGCAGAAGTTTCTTCAATGGACAATGCTTTTCTTGCCATAACTTTGGTCACAAAGCAACTCAATGTGTTGCATATAAAACGATCATGACTAGGGAAGCTCAAAAATAAAGAAGTATGACAGGGATTACAAAAAGGACCTATAACAACTTTTCGGTTCTTGAAAATGAAGTTGAATGTTCTATTTGCAATAACTTTGGTCATGAAGACTCTGAATGCAGGAGCAGGTTTCAGCAGAAAAAGGAACAAGCCTCAAGCACCAAAACATGGAGAATAAAGGAACCTCAAACAGAAAGATGTGGGATAGCATTCTATGCAGAGGGACAGGAAAATCTATGGTACATTGACAGTGGATGTTCGAAGCATATGACAGGTGATAAAGAAAAACTTGAGTCTTATTCTGCTCTAGAAAAGGGAAAGAAAGTCTCTTTTGGAAATGATACTCCTGCAACTATAAAAGGAAAAGGCATTGCTCAGTTAAAAGAAAAGGTCAAGGCTGGAAATGTTTTGTATGTTGATGGATTGAAGCATAATCTTCTAAGTGTCAGCCAGATGTGTGATCAAAGAACCGAGGTTATATTCAGATCAAATGGATGTCTTGTTCGTGATCTTGATACAGGTAAAACAATGATCAAAGGCAAAAGAACTCCAAATAATCTGTACATATTTGAAGAAGGACAACAACAATGCTATCTGAGCAAGGATGATGAGCACTGGTTATGGCATTGGAGATTGGGGCATCTAAGCTTTTCACAAATAAGGAAAGCATGCAAATATCAGGCAGTTCGCTATCTTCCAGATATCAAAATTCCTGACGACACCATATGCAAATCATGTCAGTTTGGAAAACAAACCAGAACTAACTTTCCAGAGAAGGAAGGATCAGCTAGCATGCCTCTTGAGCTAGTACATACAGATACATGCGGTCCATTCAGGAAAAGAACACCTAGAGGAGAAGAATACTTGATATTATTCATTGACGATTTCTCCAGGTTTGTCTGGCTAGGACTTATGAAGCACAAAGATGAAGCATTCGAAAAATTCAAGTCCTTCAAAGCCTTGGTTGAAAATGAATCAGGTCACAAAATTAAGTGTCTCAGATCCGACAGAGGTGGGGAGTTTACCTCAAATGAATTTTTCGATTTCTGTGAAGAACATGGGATAAGAAGAGAATTCTCTACAGCTAGAACTCCTCAGCAAAATGGAGTTGTGGAAAGAATGAACAGAACAGTCCAACAAATGGCTCGTGCTATGCTTGATGAATCAGGAACTCCCGCAACTTTCTGGGGTGAAGCTGCACATGCTGCGGTTGTTATTCTCAACAAAACAAATGTCCGGGTGAACAGCACTCAAACTCCTCATGAGCTCTGGAGTGGTAAGACTCCTTCGGTAAAGCACTTCAAAATCTTTGGGAGCAAATGCTATATCAAGAATACTGATGAGCAGCTTGGCAAACTTGAACCTAGAGCAGATGAAGGCATTCTTCTTGGTTACTCTCCACATAGCAAAGCATACAAATGCTACAATAAAAGACTTGGCAGAATTGTTGACAGCATTGATGTAGTGGTTGATGAGAAGGGATACATTCCTAGGCAAGTGCATCATGAAAACATCGAAGAAGATGAAGGCTACCCTCAAAGACAGAATGATGAAGAGGAAGAACCTCAAGAAGAACCAGAGGAGCAGACAAGAATAGAAGAGGAAACCCCATCCAGATATGTTCAGAAGAATCATCCAGAATCTCAGATTGTGGGGCAGAAAGAAGCAGGTGTACAAACAAGAAGAACAGTTGCAGAAGCCTCAAGCTATTTGGCATTACTCTCCTCCACTGAACCACAAAATGTAAAAGAGGCATGCAAAGATGAATGTTCGGTGAAAGCAATGGATGAAGAACTTGAACAAATCGAAAAGAACAACACTTGGGAGCTGGTTCCTAGACCAAAGGATAAGAATGTTATTGGAACAAAATGGGTCTTCAAAAACAAATTAAATGAAAATGGAGAAGTAATTAGAAACAAGGCCAGACTTGTTTGTAAAGGGTATGCGCAGCAAGAAGGAATAGACTTTGAAGAAACCTTTGCTCCTGTTGCAAGACTTGAGGCCATCCGAATGTTCCTTGCTCTCTCAAGTTTTCAAAACTTCAAAGTATTTCAAATGGACGTGAAATCAACCTTTCTGAATGGAGATTTGGAAGAAGAAGTGTACATTGAACAGCCAGATGGGTTCATTCTTGGAAATGATCCAAATCTTGTATGCAGATTGAAAAAGGCTCTCTATGGTCTCAAACAAGCTCCAAGGGCTTGGTACTACCGTTTGGACAAATATCTTCATCAACAAGGTTTTTCAAAAGGATCAACAGATAGCAATCTTTATATAAAAGTTGAAAATGACAAATTGCTAATACTTGTTGTGTATGTAGATGACATCATTTTTGGGAGCAATGAAGAAGCTATGAGTCAAAACTTTGCCTTGGTCATGCAGAAAGAATTTGAAATGTCCTTGCTAGGAGAACTGACATATTTCCTTGGTTTGCAAATCCAACAAAAAGAAGGAGGAATCTTTTTATCTCAAACCAAGTATCTCAAACAGATTTTGAAGAAATATGGTATGGAAGATGCAAAACCAGTATGTACACCCATGGTCACAGGATGTAGCCTCAGTGCAAATGATGAATCTGCAGCAGTACATCAACCAACCTACAGATCTATGATTGGAAGTTTACTTTATTTGACAGGTACCCGACCAGACATCATGCATGCAGTTGGAATAGTTGGAAGATTTCAGGCAAATCCGAAGGAGACTCATCTTCAGGCAGTGAAGAGAATTTTCAAATATCTTCAAGGGACTCAAAATTATGGCTTATGGTATCCTAGAGATACAGATCTTACACTTCATGCTTATACAGATGCAGATTGGGCCGGAAGCGTGGATGACAGGAAAAGCACAAGTGGTGGTGCGTTCTTTATGGGTTCTAGACTGGTATCTTGGTTCAGCAAGAAACAGAGTTCAATTGCCTCGTCTACAGCTGAAGCGGAATATGTTGCTGCTGCATCTTGTTGCACCCAACTCCTTTGGATGATGCAGACTTTGCAGGATTTTCAAATCACTTGTACACCTCCAATCCCCATCTTATGTGATAACACAAGTGCAATCAACATCTCAAAGAATCCTGTTATGCATTCAAAAACCAAGCACATACCAATCAAGTACCATTTTCTCCGGGAACAAGTACTTGAACAGGGAGTATGTTCCTTCTAAGGAACAAGTTGCTGATATTCTCACCAAACCATTGCCCAGGGACAATTTTGAATACCTCAGGCAAAAGCTGGGGGTTGTTGATGCATCATCTTATTGTTGAATCTTTTCTGATTGATGGTACAGGTTCAAGGGGAGCATATAATGCATTGTTGGCATTATGGAGGATGGTCAGAAGGAGATCTTGGAAATAGCTGCAATATGTCTCTATCTCTTTCATGGTGGATTATGGTTCTTTGTTGCAGATCTGGTTCATATTGAGGGGGAGCATGTTCTTAGGGGGAGCATACCCCTTTGCCCTTGATGTCAAAGGGGGAGAATGAAGCTGAAGTTTGTGAGGTTGCCATCAAGTCCAAAGGGGGAGATTGTTGGCATTATGTTTCTGGTATGGCTATATGTTACAGATGTTGTACTTGATGGCAACTCCCGTGGCAAGGCTCTCAATATGTTGAAAATTAAGAAGTACGCAGGAAATCAGTTCAGAAGGTGCGTACCCGCAGGTACACCATGCAGGGACCGCGTCCAGATACGCAGGCCAGCCATTCAGGAGGTGCGTACCCCCAGTGCTCACATTTCAAGGCAGAGAAAAGCACACGTGGGGGTTTCTTATGTTTTACTCTTGGTATTTAGCCAACGGTATTGGGTTATTATGGTGTCGGCTCGTGGTATTGATCCATGTTTTAAGGAAGAGCTTTCCTATATAAAGCAAAGGAGATCACTTGGCTAAGCATCTTTTGCAATTGAATATCTTTAGATCTGAAAGATTGGGTTATGGTCTTAAAAGCTTGATCTATATGAAAGGGAAGTTGAAGGCGAATCTGTGAAGGGTGATCTCTTGAGCGCATGATCAGATCTGAGCAACTGTGCCACTCTTGTGGACTGGCTATTCGGCCCTAACCAGAAGGCCGCAGGTGTTTAACAGAAGAGCTACGTGGGTACGCAGTGCACAAACAGGAGATCTGCGTGGGTACGCAGTCCAGAAACAGGAGATCTGCGTCGGTAGGCAGTACAGAAACAGGAGATCTGCGTCGGTACACAGAGCAGAAACAGGAGACCTGCATCGGGACGTAGAGCAGAAGAAGGAGAGCTGCGTGGGTATGCAGAGCGACTAAGGTTTAGGGTGCGTCCCTGCAGTAACAGTACGCGGCGCGATAATATATCTGGGTGCATCCCTGCAACAATAATACGCAGCGTGGTTCAAGGACCAGTGCGTGGGCACGCAGTTCGGCAGAAGGATCCCTGCGGGTATACGTAGGAAAGCAGAAGGTGAACTGCGTAGCGACGCAGGCCACAGAAGGGAAAACTGCATGCATCTTGTTGCACCCAACTCCTTTGGATGATGCAGACTTTGCAGGATTTTCAAATCACTTGTAAACCACCAATCCGCATCTTATGTGATAACACAAGTGCAATCAGCATCTCAAAGAATCCTGTTATGCATTCAAAAACCAAGCACATACCAATCAAGTACCATTTTCTCCGGGAACAAGTACTTGAACAGAAGGTCAAGTTGGAGTATGTTCCTTCTAAGGAACAAGTTGCTGATATTCTCACCAAACCATTGCCCAGGGACACTTTTGAATACCTCAGGAAAAAGCTGGGGGTTGTTGATGCATCATCTTATTGTTGAACCTTTTTTGATTGATGGTACAGGTTCAGGGGGAGCATATAATGCATTGTTGGCATTATAGCTGCAATATGTCTCTATCTCTTTCATGATGGATTATGGTTCTTTGTTGCAGATCTGGTTCATTTTCAGGGGGAGCATGATCGTAGGGGGAGCATATCCCTTTGCCCTTGATGTCAAAGGGGGAGAATGAAGCTGAAGTTTGTGAGGTTGCCATCAAGTCCAAAGGGGGAGATTGTTGGCATTATGTTTCTGGTATGGCTATATGTTACAGATGTTGTACTTGATGGCAACTCCCGTGGCAAGGCTCTCAATTTGTTGAAAATTAAGAAGTACGCAGGAAAGCAGTTCAGAAGGTGCGTACCCGCAGGTACACCATGCAGGGACCGCGTCCAGATACGCAGGCCAGCCGTTCAGGAGGTGCGTCCCCCCAGTGCACACTTTTCAAGGCAGAGAAAAGCACACGTGGGGTTTCTTATGTTTTACTCTTGGTATTTAGCCGACGGTATTGGGTTATTATGGTATTGTTCCATGATTTTAGGAGGAGCTTGCCTATATAAAGCAAAGGAGATCACTTGGCTAAGCATCTTTGGCAATTGAATATCTTTAGATCTGAAATATTGGGTTATGGTCTTAAAAGCTTGATCTATATGAAAGGGAAGTTGAGAATCTGTGAAGGGTGATCTCTCGAGCACATGATCAGATCTGAGCAACTGTGCCACTCTGGTGGACTGCCTATTCGGCCCTAATCAGAAGGACGCAGGAGTTTAACAGAAGAACTGCGTGGGTACGTAGTGCAGAAACAGGAGATCTACGTCGGTACGCAGAGCAGAAACAGGAGACATGCGTCGGTACGCAGAGCAGAAGAAGGAGAGCTGCGTCGGTACGCAGAGCAGAAGAAGGAGAGCTGCGTCGGTACGCAGATCGACTAAGGTTCAGGTGCGTCCGCATAGTAAAAGTACGCGGCGCGATAGTATTTTTGGGTGCGTCCCTGAAGTAACAGTACGCGGCGCGATAATGTCTCTGGGTGCGTCCCTGCAGTAATAGTACGCAGCGCGGTTCAAGGAACAGTGCGTGGGCACACAGTTCAGCAGAAGGATCCCTGTGGGTGTACACAGGAAAGCAGAAGGTGAACTGCGTAGCAACGCAGGCCACAGAAGGGAAAACTGTGTATCTGTCTTAAAATCTTCTGTTGACTGAATTTTTCTATTGATAAGGTGTTCTGGGTTAGTTCTGTTATTGCTGATCTGATGACTGCAGTGGACTGTAACTTTTATGTACTTAATGATCATTTGATGCTTTATGAAAAGAAGTAGGGGGTTGTAGCTCCCTTCCAGGAGAGATTGGAAAACGAGAGAGAGAGAGAGTTGTAGCTCTCTGCAGGTTGCAGCCTGTGTACTGGTAAAGGACTGCACCAGTACAAAACCATTGTAAAAGGAGTTTCTAATTTGAAAGAAGATAGAGACATATTGCAGCAGGTGGTTTTCACCCACATTGGGTTTCCACCTTACATCTTGTGTTCTTTGGTGTGACTATCTGTTTTCTTTGTTCATGCTCATTATTTTATGGTACTGACATGCAAAACTAATTCAAAGAACAAATAAGGAAGATTTATTAAAAGAATTAGATAATACTGATTCACCCCCCCCTCTCAGTATTGTTTCCAACAATTGGTATCAGAGCAGGTCCTTCAGAGAAGCTTGATCGCTTGAAGGTAGATCGTTCATCATGAGCAACTACGAGAGAGAAGCATCAATCAGGCCACCAGTCTTTGATGGGACAAACTTCAATTATTGGAAGGTAAGAGTTACTGCCTACCTTCAATCTCTTGGTACAGAAGTTTGGGACATAGTAGAGACAGGCTATGCTTTTCCTTCAGCTACTCCTACAGATGCAGCCAGGAAAAAGAAGTATGAAACAAATGCGAAAGCAGTCAGTACTCTACTAGGATGTATATCTCAATCAGAATTCATGAAGGTAATGCACTATAAATCTGCAAAAGAGATATGGGACAAAATTGTCACGAGCTATGAAGGAGATGAACAGGTAAAGTGTGCTAAACTTCAAACTCTCAGAATTCAGTATGAGACTCTCAAAATGTATAATGATGAAAGTGTGGCTAACTATTTTCTTCGGGTAGATGAGGTTGTTAATTGTATGAAAAATTTGGGTGAAGAAATAAAAGAGGCCATTGTGGTTGAAAAGGTTCTAAGATCATTGTCCCCCACGTTTGAATCTAAAGTATCTGCAATAGAAGAAAAGGAAAATCTACGAATTCTTACTATGTCTCAGCTACATGGAATTATAACTGCTTATGAAATGAGAAAGGGAGGTCCATCAGACAGAAGAGAAGCTGCTTTCAAGCCATCAGGCAAAGGAGATTATTATGAAGCAAGCCACGTCCCAGAAGAAGAGGAAGAAGAATCAAATTTTGTCAGAAATCTTCAAAGGGGTTCTGGAAGGTTCAGAGGTAAGTTACCTTTTAAATGCTTTGCTTGTGGAAGAGTAGGTCATTATGCTGCAAAATGTCCTTATAAGGATAAAGGAAAGGAACCTGCTAGATGGAACAAGAAACAGAATGCAAATAAGAAAAGCTACTACACTCATGAAGATAGTGATGGTCTATCAAACAGTGATGAAGATGAACAAGGTAATGAATATAAGTTGTTAATGGCATTTGAAGATGATGATTATATGGATGCTATAGATGTGGATAACCTTTATGACGAAATTACTAGACTCAAGAGATGTATAGAAGAAAAGAACATGATCATTGATACTCTGCAATTTCAAATTGATGAAAAGGAAAAACATCTTGAAAAATTAGAAGGTGAAATTGTTGGTCTTAGAAAAGAGATTGAGAAAACAAAAGCTATTAATCTCAAGTTTTTCAAAGGATCTGAAACTTTGGATGAGATTATCAATGTGCAGCGGTCTCCACTAAACAAGACAGGTCTGGGCTATAATGGAGAAACTTCTCAAGCATCCACCTCAAAAAGTTATCTTGATGCAGCAAGAAGAAATGAGCAAAAGAACAATGAAGATCATCAGGTAAAGCAGGGACGAATTACAAACAGAAACTATCAGGGGCAATCCATCTTAAGGGTGAACAAAAGCTACAACCAGCCACAGGTAAACTCTTCTCAATTTGGTTCAAGAATAGATGAAAATAGAAATTACAATCAGTTGGCTGGTAGATTCGATAACCGCAGAAGTTTCTTCAATGGACAATGCTTTTCTTGCCATAACTTTGGTCACAAAGCAGCTCAATGTGTTGCATATAAAACGATCATGACTAGGGAAGCTCAAAAACAAAGAAGTATGACAGGGATTACAAAAAGGACCTATAAAAACTTTTCGGTTCTTGAAAATGAAGTTGAATGTTCTATTTGCAATAACTTTGGTCATGAAGACTCTGAATGCAGGAGCAGGTTTCAGCAGAAAAAAGGAACAAGCCTCAAGCACCAAAACATGGAGAATAAAGGAACCTCAAACAGAAAGATGTGGGATAGCTTTTTATGCAGAGGGACAGGAAAATCTATGGTACATTGACAGTGGATGTTCGAAGCATATGACAGGTGATAAAGAAAAACTTGAGTCTTATTCTGCTCTAGAAAAGGGAAAGAAAGTCTCTTTTGGAAATGATACTCCTGCAACTATAAAAGGAAAGGGCATTGCTCAGTTAAAAGAAAAGGTCAAGGCTGGAAATGTTTTGTATGTTGATGGTTTGAAGCATAATCTTCTAAGTGTCAGCCAGATGTGTGATCAAAGAACCGAGGTTATATTCAGATCAAATGGATGTCTTGTTCGTGATCTTGATACAGGTAAAACAGTGATCAAAGGTAAAAGAACTCCAAATAATCTGTACATATTTGAAGAAGGACAACAACAATGCTATCTGAGCAAGGATGATGAGCACTGGTTATGGCATCGGAGGCTGGGGCATCTAAGCTTTTCACAAATAAGGAAAGCATGCAAATATCAGGCAGTTCGTGATCTTCCAGATATCAAAATTCCTGACAACACCATATGCAAATCATGTCAGTTTGGAAAACAAACCAGAAATAACTTTCCAGAGAAGGAAGGATCAGCTAGCATGCCTCTTGAGCTAGTTCATACAGATACATGCGGTCCATTTAGGAAAAGAACACCTAGAGGAGAAGAATACTTGATATTATTCATTGATGATTTCTCCAGGTTTGTCTGGCTAGGACTTATGAAGCACAAAGATGAAGCATTCGAAAAATTCAAATCCTTCAAAGCCTTGGTTGAAAATGAATCAGGTCACAAAATTAAGTGCCTCAGATCCGACAGAGGTGGGGAGTTTACCTCAAACGAATTTTTCGATTTCTGTGAAGAACATGGGATAAGAAGAGAATTCTCTACAGCTAGAACTCCTCAGCAAAATGGAGTTGTGGAAAGAATGAACAGAACAGTCCAACAAATGGCTCGTGCTATGCTTGATGAATCAGGAACTCCCGCAACTTTCTGGGGTGAAGCTGCACATGCTGCGGTTGTTATTCTCAACAAAACAAATGTCCGGGTGAACAGCACTCAAACTCCTCATGAGCTCTGGAGTGGTAAGACTCCTTCGGTAAAGCACTTCAAAATCTTTGGGAGCAAATGCTATATCAAGAATATTGATGAGCAGCTTGGCAAACTTGAACCTAGAGCAGATGAAGGCATTCTTCTTGGTTACTCTCCACATAGCAAAGCATACAAATGCTACAATAAAAGACTTGGCAGAATTGTTGACAGCATTGATGTAGTGGTTGATGAGAAGGGATACATTCCTAGGCAAGTACATCATGAAGACATCGAAGAAGATGAAGGCTACCCTCAAAGACAGAATGATGAAGAAGAAGAACCTCAAGAAGAACCAGAGGAGCAGACAAGAATAGAAGAAAAGACTCCATCTAGATATGTTCAGAAGAATCATCCAGAATCTCAGATTATGGGGCAGAAAGAAGCAGGTGTACAAACAAGAAGAACAATTGCAGAAGCTTCAAGCTATTTGGCATTACTCTCCTCTACTGAACCACAAAGTGTGAAAGAGGCATGCAAAGATGAATGTTAGGTGAAGGCAATGGATGAAGAACTTGAGCAGATCGAAAAGAACAACACTTGGGAGCTGGTTCCTAGACCAAAGGATAAGAATGTTATCGGAACAAAATGGGTCTTCAAAAATAAGTTGAATGAAAATGGGGAAGTAATTAGAAACAAAGCCAGACTTGTTTGTAAAGGGTATGCGCAGCAAGAAGGAATAGACTTTGAAGAAACCTTTGCTCCTGTTGCAAGACTTGAGGCCATCCGAATGTTCCTTGCTCTCTCAAGTTTTCAAAACTTCAAAGTATTTCAAATGGACGTGAAATCAGCCTTTCTGAATGGAGATTTGGAAGAAGAAGTGTACATTGAACAGCCAGATGGGTTCATTCTTGGAAATGATCAAAATCTTGTATGCAGATTGAAAAAGGCTCTCTATGGTCTCAAACAAGCTCCAAGGGCTTGGTACTACCGTTTGGACAAATATCTTCATCAACAAGGTTTTTCAAAAGGATCGGCAGATAGCAATCTTTATATAAAAGTTGAAAATGACAAATTGCTAATACTTGTTGTGTATGTAGATGACATCATTTTTGGGAGCAATGAAGAAGCTATGAGTCAAAACTTTGCCTTGGTCATGCAGAAAGAATTTGAAATGTCCTTGCTACGAGAACTGACATATTTCCTTGGTTTGCAAATCCAACAAAAAGAAGGAGGAATCTTTTTATCTCAAACCAAGTATCTCAAACAGATTTTGAAGAAATATGGTATGGAAGATGCAAAACCAGTATGTACACCCATGGTCACAGGATGTAGCCTCAGTGCAAATGATGAATCTGCAGCAGTACATCAACCAACCTACAGATCTATGATTGGAAGTTTACTTTATTTGACAAGTACCCGACCGGACATCATGCATGCAGTTGGAATAGTTGGAAGATTTCAGGCAAATCCGAAGGAGACTCATCTTCAGGAAGTGAAGAGAATTTTCAAATATCTTCAAGGGACTCAAAATTATGGTTTATGGTATCCTAGAGATACAGATCTTACACTTCATGCTTATACAGATGCAGATTGGGCCGGAAGCGTGGATGACAGGAAAAGCACAAGTGGTGGTGCGTTCTTTATGGGTTCCAGACTGGTATCTTGGTTCAGCAAGAAACAGAGTTCAATTGCCTTGTCTACAGCTGAAGCGGAATATGTTGCTGCTGCATCTTGTTGCACCCAACTCCTTTGGATGATGCAGACTTTGCAGGATTTTCAAATCACTTGTAAACCACCAATCCCCATCTTATGTGATAACACAAGTGCAATCAGCATCTCAAAGAATCCTGTTATGCATTCAAAAACCAAGCACATACCAATCAAGTACCATTTTCTCCGGGAACAAGTACTTGAACAGAAGGTCAAATTGGAGTATGTTCCTTCTAAGGAACAAGTTGCTGATATTCTCACCAAACCATTGCCCAGGGACACTTTTGAATACCTCAGGAAAAAGCTGGGGGTTGTTGATGCATCATCTTATTGTTGAACCTTTTTTGATTGATGGTACAGGTTCAGGGGGAGCATATAATGCATTGTTGGCATTATAGCTGCAATATGTCTCTATCTCTTTCATGATGGATTATGGTTCTTTGTTGCAGATCTGGTTCATTTTCAGGGGGAGCATGATCGTAGGGGGAGCATACCCCTTTGCCCTTGATGTCAAAGGGGGAGAATGAAGCTGAAGTTTGTGAGGTTGCCATCAAGTCCAAAGGGGGAGATTGTTGGCATTATGTTTCTGGTATGGCTATATGTTACAGATGTTGTACTTGATGGCAACTCCCGTGGCAAGGCTCTCAATTTGTTGAAAATTAAGAAGTACGCAGGAAAGCAGTTCAGAAGGTGCGTACCCGCAGGTACACCATGCAGGGACCACGTCCAGATACGCAGGCCAGCCGTTCAGGAGGTGCGTCCCCCCAGTGCACACTTTTCAAGGCAGAGAAAAGCACACGTGGGGTTTCTTATGTTTTACTCTTAGTATTTAGCCGACGGTATTGGGTTATTATGGTGTCGGCTCGTGGTATTGTTCCATGATTTTAGGAGGAGCTTGCCTATATAAAGCAAAGGAGATCACTTAGCTAAGCATCTTTGGAAATTGAATATCTTTAGATCTGAAATATTGGGTTATGGTCTTAAAAGCTTGATCTATATGAAAGGGATGTTGAAGGCGAATCTGTGAAGGGTGATCTCTCGAGCGCATGATCAGATCTGAGCAACTGTGCCACTCTAGTGGACTGCCTATTCGGCCCTAATCAGAAGGACGTAGGTGTTTAACAGAAGAACTGCGTGGGTACGCAGTGCAGAAACAGGAGATCTACGTCGGTATGCAGAGCAGAAACAGGAGACCTGCGTCGGTATGTAGAGCAGCAGAAGGAGAGCTGCGTCGGTACGTAGAGCAGAAGAAGGAGAGCTGCATCGGTACGCAGATCGACTAAGGTTCAGGTGCGTCCGCATAGTAAAAGTACGCGACAGGATAGTATTTTTGGGTGCGTTCCTGCAGTAACAGTACGCGGCGCGATAATGTCTCTGGGTGCGTCCCTGCAGTAATAGTACGTAGCGCGGTTCAAGGAACAGTGCGTGGGCATGCAGTTCAGCAGAAGGATCCCTGCGGGTGTACGCAGGAAAGCAGAAGGTGAACTGCGTAGCAACGCAGGCCACAGAAGGGAAAACTGCGTATCTGTCTTAAAATGTTCTGTTGACTGAATTTTTCTGTTGATAAGGTGTTCTGGGTTAGTTCTGTTATTGCTGATCTGATGACTGCAGTGGACTATAACTTTTATGTACTTAATGATCATTTGATGCTTTATGAAAAGAAGTAGGGGTTTGTAGCTCCCTTCCAGGAGAGACTGGAAAACGAGAGAGAGAGAGTTGTAGCTCTCTGCAGGTTGCAGCCTGCGTACTGGTAAAGGACTGCACCAGTACAAAACCATTGTAAAAGGAGTTTCTAATTTGAAAGAAGATAGAGACATATTGCAGCAGGTGGTTTTCACCCACATTGGGTTTCCACCTTA
Organism: Pinus tabuliformis; assembly: GCA_031772625.1. Lineage (NCBI taxonomy): Eukaryota > Viridiplantae > Streptophyta > Pinopsida > Pinales > Pinaceae > Pinus > Pinus tabuliformis. The sequence continues at coordinate 1,256,087,316 of CM062804.1, forward strand.
CATCTTGTGTTCTTTGGTGTGACTATCTGTTTTCTTTGTTCATGCGCATTATTTTATGGTACTGACATGCAAAACTAATTCAAAGAACAAATATGGAAGATTTATTAAAAGAATTAGATAATACTGATTCACCCCCCCCTCTTAGTATTATTTCCAACACTGCGCCACCATTCGTGATCTCCTTAATAACATATGGTCCCAACTAGTGCATTTGAAAATTTCCAGGGAATTTTGTGAACTTGCTATCATATAACGACACTAAATCATCTATCTTGAATGTGCACAACTTAATATGTCGATCATGTCATGCCTTCTCGTGTTCCTTTTGCACTTGCTGGTGAAATCCTGCAAGAAAGCGGTCTTCTTCTATCTCCATGATCTGCACGATCCGTTCGTCCAAGGTCCCGCGATCTGCCATTTCTGTCAATGCTGCAATTCGTAAACTTGGGACAATGTACTCCATAGGCATTACTGCTTCAATCCCATAGACCAATCTAAACGGTGTTTGACCTGTCAATTTCTTGGAGGTCATCCTATAAGTCCACAAAATAGCAGGTACGAGCATATCCCAGTCATTCTTCAACGTGTTTCAGACCTTCATCAATGCATGCTCCAAAATCTTCTTAAAATCTTCCACCATTCCATTCGCCTATGGGTGATAGGGCATGCTCTTCTGATGATACACCTGGAATTCTTCAAGCATCGCACTGATCGTTTCATTTAGGAAATGTGTACCCTTATCACTCATCAAAATATTAGGACATCTAAACTTTGTTAAGACATATTCAAACAAAAACTTTGCAGCAGTGGTCATTGTACAATCATTCAATGTTTGTGCTTCTGCCCACCTGGTTAAGTACTTAGTTGTAGTAATGATTTATCGTGTGCCTCTCTTCTTTCATGATGGTTGTATAGGACCTATAAAGTCAATGACCCATTTCTCAAATACCTACTAAAAAACTTGAGGATTTAAAGGCAATTCATCCCTTTTCGAAGGCTTCCCCATCCTTTGGCAAGCATCGCACGCCTTGCAGTATGCCTTAGAATCCTTGCGTAATGTCAGTCACCATAACCCAACCCACAAAATCTTCTGCGCGATCGCTTTCCCTACATAGTGACCTCCTGCCACACCTCCATGGGCTTCAGCTAGGATACTAGTGCGTTTAAACTCTGGAACATACCTTTGCAGTATCTCGTTCATTCCCATATTATACAAATGACCCGCAATCACTGAAAAATTTTCGGTGCGAACTACTAGCTCTTTCTTCTGTTGAGTGGAATAACCTTCTGGAGCTATTCACGTTGATAGAAATTGAATGATATAAGAAAAATGATCATCTGCGACGTGCACCGTAAAGAGTTGTGCGTCTGGCAGTCCTTCCTCCAAACTTCTTGGTTTTTCACCTGTTTCAATCCTTGGTAGATGGTATGAACCTGCATTTAGCCTACCAAGCTTCAAAATCACTTCAAAGTCATATTCCTGGAACAATAGTAACCATCGGCATATCTTCCCCCCCAAACACAGGATTATTGACTAGGTATTTCAGCGTGGAGTGATTTGTATACATTTTGAAGTGATCACCAACCCTTCGAGCTCTGTAGTGGATTAATTCTTCTCATCTTTGGATAAATTTCTACTCGTGAAATCTATCGGATGATCAGTCTCTCCCTCACCTTCCTGTGTTAATACTACTCCTAAACAAATGCAAGAGGAATCTACATGCACATCGATCTCCTTCTTACAGTCGGGAAATACCAAAATAGGAGTTGTCACCATTTTCTCCTTCAAGGTATCCAAACTGCACTAACAGTCTTCATCCCAGCAAAATATCACATCCTTCTTCAATAGTTTCTCCATCGACATGGTTATCTGAGCATATGCTTTGATAAACTTCGTATAATACTCAGTGTGTCCCAATGTGGCGCGTAGTTGTTTCACATTCCTAGGAGCTTCCAAATTCACAATGACGACGATCTTTGTAGGGTCCAGCATCAATCCCTGCTTACATACGACATGGCCAAGAAAAATCCCAAAGGGAACACATAATATGCATTTCTTTAAGTTCAGCGCGATATGATACCTTCGACATGTATCCAGCATGAGGCACAGACTCGCAACGTGTAGCTTCACTAACCCAAACACAGTCTAATCATCAAAATATACCACCAGGAACTTATGAATAAACTCTTTGAATGCCACAATCACAACCTGAGAAAATATTGCAGGCGCGTCTCTCAATCCGAATGGCATAACTGTATATTGGAGGCAACCCCACTTAGTCACAAAGGTTGTTTTGCTTCAATTTTCTGGCGTGATATTTATTTGATGATCCTGAAAAACCATTAGTGAATGAATACGCCTCATGTCCACCAACATTCTCTAATACTTCATTAGTAAACGGTGTTGGAAACGGATCATGCATAGAAGCATCATTCATCTTTCTCAGATCCACGCATATGCGGATTTCACTTTTTTGTTTCTTTTCTTAGACCACCATTGGACTTACCCAATCTAATTCTTGGACAGGCTCAATAATACTAGCCTCCAGCATCTTATCCAGTTCCTAGCGCACCTTCTCTTTATATTTTGGATTCAGCCGATAAGGCTAATGATAAGCACTAGTATTGCAGCAAGAATGTTGCAACTCCTCGGGCTACCAACTTTACTTTATCAACCAGGGGTTCGTACAAACTTGGAGGTGACAGTGTTGTATACACAAGTAAATGTGATGGGTCTGCTCTTTGTCACTGCTAAGCTAGTGATAGACCAATAAGGTTTTTCAAACCAGACCTCTATGGATTCAAAAGAAGCTTGATTATCAATGAGGAAAAGAGAAGTCTACACTAAGAGAAATCTTGTCTACTGCAGTAAGGAAAAGGACTGAAATCAAATGCTAAAACTCCACTTTCTAGCTAACTATTAAGAGGCTTTGCTTCAAAAGAATGCTAAGTTAACATGGATGCAATCCTATTGTCCTAGGCATGCAATTAAAACATCAAACATTCTACTGCTATGCATCTAAATGAACAAAATAAATCTGTTTGTCTTTTTGTTTTTTTTATGTGAAAGTATGAAATCTAACTTATTTTGGTGATGTGGTAGGTGGCTTAGGGATGATGGTGAATAGTTAGAAGGCTGGGGAGACCAGTAGGGGCCTTTTCTAGCTTCCTAGAGGATTTTTCCTCAATTCAGCCTCAAAACAGGCCACTACAGGTCAACCTACAAGATGTCCTAATGCGTTCTACAGGACGTCCTGAAAACCTATAGGATCCCCTACATTTCTAAGGATATAGCCGAAAGTAAAAGGAGGGATGTTGAAGGTGATGGAAGGCTTAGGGAAGGTGGTTGGTGGATGAATGAGGCAAGGGAGTGCCTAGGACCACTTCAGAACTCAAAACCAGAGTTAGGAGGTGGCTGGATTTGCTCAACAAGCTTGGAGAAGTTTTCTTGTGAAATGATGAAATTGGTGAGGATTTTAGTGAAAGGAATGAATGATCATGGCCAGATGAGGTTGGGATGAGGTTTCTGATCATGACATCTATATGTACTATTGAAACTCCTGCACTACATCAAACATTGACATCTATCCAAAAATCATGTAAACAAGAAGAATTTCTATTGTCTAAGGAAAGCATAATTTCATGAGCTAGCTGCCTACTTCATGCATGAGGAAAACTTGCAAAATAAGATGGAACATTGATGAGATATAATGTAAGACTGAAGATAGAAGAAATGATAACTAAATCCTACTCTTGAAAACTGATCAAACGTTGGCCTAAGTACAGAAAACCCTAATTCCATGAGAAAGTAGAATTCTGTCTTTTTGGGGCTGCATAGGAGTTCTTTCCTCAAACCATGATCCCTGAAGGAAAGAGTGAGGCCAAAACCACCTACTGACATCTTTTTGATGTTATTTTATATCCTCTAAGGTACTGCTGACGTAAAGCACAAATGAAAGCAAACTAATCAAATCTACACTACTTGCAATGAAATAATTCTAAAGACAATTCAACCATTAATCTATGAAATCAATATAAGCATACAAATACAAGATGAGGAGCCTTTGCTGCTAGGGTTGGGACCTAACCCAAGAGCTTCATCCCTCTAATTTAAGTCAGTGTCAGTTCATGGAAACACTCATTCTCAGTATCAAAACAGAAAATTACATAGCGATGTCTTCCAAAAGTCTTGAACTCGAAAATAACTAGTGTTTTTACAGCAAAATTCGAATCCTGATGAGGCTCTAGGCCTCTTTAGTTATACAACTGAAGCCTCCAATGAATTCCTTAAATATAGGGAGGCTCGACTCCCAAATGCGAGATAAAATAGCTCTTTAACTGTCACTTGCTCGGCTGCCTTTTGATCTCCATGACCTGGCCGCCTGTACTCCGAGCTAGTGTGATTGATGGAGGAATGTTTGAATGAGGGAGGAGTAAATGAGGAGGATATATCTCCTACAATATCTCCTCCTTGTCTCATTCGAGTTTCAACCCTTAATTAGCCAAAATGCCATGATTTTCTCTCACAAACCTGTAATCAATGCACATTAGTCCACTAGGCATAATATCTCACTTTGACTCGTCTCATTAAACAAAATACAATCAAAATATGTAATAAATTATGAGAAGAGTTGATTTGACTAAGATAGGAGGTGGATTAAGTTCCATATAGTTACCCAATGATGAGGCTCATCATCACACCCTACTGAAAGCGTTGCTCATCCTCTGAGAAACTCAATCAATATCCATGTCTTTCATTGCTCTAGTGGCCTCCCTGACATCCCATGCTTCTGCTGTAGTTTCTTCTTCCCGTGCATAGAATCCCGCCTTCCTTTCTATCTCTTCCCACTGCTTTCTTTCTTCCTCTTCCTTCCTTCCTTATAACATTCTTAAGAGTAGTGGTGGACTGAGTCTCAAGCCAATCCAATCAACTTTGAGTCTTTGGAGAGCTTGTTGTTACATGGGTGTCATGTTCAGTGCCTCTCTCGTTCTTTGAGTAGAATGGCACTCTTTGATTTTCAAACTGTAGGGCAAAGTATTCCATCTCCTTTGGCAAGCTTGCATGCTGTCATCTCCTAACAGCTTAAACATATCCTCAAAGTGTGTGATTGCTTTCTCTTGGGCAGCAAGGTACCTGGGTGCAAGTTGAGGGTCATTTGCAATCAATTTATGTGTGTTGATGACAACCATTGGATTTGACTGCTCAACTCTTATCATGAGAGTTTTTGTTTCTTCCCTTGCCATTATTTTCTTCATTTATGCTGCCCTTTCTTCCTCATGGTTCATCCATGATGCCAAAGCCATCAATTGTAAGTCCTCTAGTTTATAATTAGGGTCCCATACATTCAGATCTGTCAAGGCTAAGTTATGTAGGTAGAACTCAGACATTTTAGCCCTAACCTCCAATGTTCTTTGATCACAAAGATCAATGAACTGTCTATAATCCTGGAATGGCATAATGCCTCTTTGTGCTAGGGTCTTGATTTGGAACTGCAGCCACAGTTCCTCAAGGTCTAATGCATAGGACATAGATGACATCCTACACTGGATTGCCTCTAAGGACAGACTGGCCATGGATGCCAATTGATTTTCTCTTTCTTTTAGATGTCCTCTTAACCATGCATTTTCTCCCTCCAACCAGGCTTTCATCATTACCTCTCTATCCCTCATGCTGCTCAGTTCTCTACCCATCTCTTTAAATTTCTCCTCCATGTGACCTATGTCCTACACTCCTTTGGATCTGGAAATCTGCATCCATTTATGTGTTCTTGCCCTTTCTTTCTCAAGCTCAAAGAATAAGGGGATGGAAACTTTTTGTGGAATGACCCTACCCCCTTCAATAAACCTGTAGTAGGAGTCAAGATTAGGTTGAGGACTAGGTTCCCTTAGCTCTGGATCCTCCTTCTTTGTTTCTTGCTGCACACTCCCTTCTTTGTCCAATTCCTAAGTTTCCTGTAGGTTTAGCAGAGTTTCTTGTAGGATTGTATCTACTTCCTGTAGGTCCTTTTGTGTAACCTGTAGGAGGCCTTTTCCTTTGGATGAGGTAGATCTAGTAACAGGCCTCCTAACATAAGTGATAGGAGACTTGGGAGAGGCTTTTCCTGATGATCCTTCTCCTCGAGTTTTCAGAAGAGGAGCCATCTTCTCCTGTTGTTTGGGTGAGTCTTCAATGACAATAGGAATCTTGGTGGGAGTTTGAGGTTTTCCCTGCCTTATTCTTGTACTTTTTCTTGTCCTAAAGTGTAATGGAGTTTGTCTTTGTCTTTTCCCTTTTTGTTTGATAGTGGTACTAAGGGTAGTGAGGGAAGCTGCTGCCTCTTTCTAAGTGGGTTCTAGAGATACCCTGGGTGATGCCTCCTTCTCTTTGCCTCCCCTTTTTCATTTTCCTTTTAACTCTTGTCTTTCTCCTCTTCTTCTCCCTCTGGTTCCTCACTCTGTTCATTAGTTTCCTCCTTTTCATCCTCTTCTGTCTCTTCACCACTTTCCTTCTCTTTTTCTTCCTCTTCTTCCTCATCTATTTCCTCTTCATCTCTCTCTATTTCTTCTTCCTCCTTTTTAGTTTCTTCTTCATCCCTTTCACTAGAAGTGGGGATCTTGTCATATTTAAGGGATTTTATATCTTCCTCTGTATGCATGTCTCTGAAAATTTCCCATGTGATAGGGATTCTGAGGTTTTGGAGGGCATCTTCTATGATAAGTCTAATTAACCCATGATGGGCTAGCTGTTGATGGTTTCCTTCTTGCACCTTCATGCTCATACCTATCACTGATTGAAGAAAGAAGTATGGTATGCTGAGTCTATTTTGAGGAGGTGTGTCTACTCCAAACCTCAATTCTTGGAGAAGCCTAAAATCGTATCAATATACCAGAGTGTACCTACCTTCACATGAGATATACTTTAAAAGGTGGTAGATAATTTAATTCCAAGGATAGGGTAGGCTTGCTCTTCTAAATCCATTTTTATGTTCCATTGCCTCCTCTCCTTATAAAAATAATTTATTCTTTTCAGTTTGGCTATTTCCCTTATCCTCCTTTCTCCAAGGCACTCCTAGAGGAAGGGTGGTGATTATAACTATGGTTTCAGGGGTTATTTCGATGGAGAGGCCTTTCACCACAATAGTGGTATGGATCCTAGTCAGTGGAATGAGGGAGAGAGCAAAATCTATGGCTACTTCATCATCATATCCCCTTAATTTTTCAAAGAAACCCATCCAATTATGCCTTGTGAATATCTCTAGTACAGGAGGGTGTTGATGAATCCTCACTATGTTGATGGGCTCCCTCTTATTAAATCCCCCTGTCATTTTTCTTTGATGGATGGAGGGGTGTATATGTCTGATACAAAATTTAATGAATGAGGAATTTTAAATGAAAATTTTGTGTATACAATTCCCCTAGACTGCAATCTTTTTCAATAAACTAGAAGGCTTTTCTATATTCTTTTCACTTGGAAAATGTGGGGAAGTATAGAGTCCACCTCCTTATCACTTCTTGATGAAGCCAACTTCTATTTTTCCCTTTTAAATCTGCTCACTGCCAATCCTGTAGGTGATGGACTGTATCCTGTAGGATTTCTTGTAGGATCCTGTAGGTGATCTTGTCATGGAAAAAAAACGAATTCTACCTTTCCTGTAGACTACTTGAGGGTCGAGAGCAAGTTTTCTAGTGTGTATCCTTGTGAATGTGAATGCCTATATGCATGGGGATCAATGCTTATTTCCTCATATGGGTGATTTAAGTGGGGTTGTGAGTTGGTAGCGGAGGTATGAGTATCCATTTTTGGACCGTTGGTCCCACTACCACATCATCATTCTCCTCACCTCATAACCAACTCCCACTTTGGGCATCCGTAGCTTAACCACTTTCGACCTCATCTCTCCTTTTCCTTGACTTCACTGCTGCCACATGTGTAAGGACTAACTATCTTCTCCTCGTTGACTAAGCAAAGGTGGCCAAGTTAATCGACCACCTTTTGCTTATAAAAAAACCATTTCACAACTTTTACATGTTTGATCATATTATGCTAACGAGAGAGTGGAAGCGAGATACTTACTTGTGGTAATGACGCTGTGATGCTGTTTGTTGAAGAATGAAGTCTTTTGTGTGTTTTCTTCATGTGATTTTCGCCTCTTTTTTTTTATTGTCCTCTAATGATTTTCTTTGATGTGCAGGTACTTGGATGTCGATGTTGATGATCTTGATGTTGTTTCTATGCTCTAGAGGAACTTCTTCGACCTTTGGATCTCCATGCTTTAACCTGACTGCAACTTGTGATTTTTTGTTTTGTGGGATAGGTTGCTACAGGATTTCCTACAGGATGTCCTGTAGCTGCTTCTCCCTCAAAAATTTTAATCATTTTCCACTTCTGGAGCATGAGGATGGTTGGCATGGGTAGAGAAGGGGTCTATGAATTTGTGAATGAGGAAAATAGCCTGCAAGTGTTGTCCCCTTGTTCTTTGTCTTCATCCTCTTTTCTCTGTTTTTTTCTTTGAAAACTGTAATTTTAATTTTTTTGAAACTGACTTTTTTTTTGGATGAATGCAAGGGTGATCATGGTGGAGAGAGGTATGGTGATGAGATGGTGAAGTATATATCTATATATCTATATATATATATATATATATATATATATATATATATATATATATATATATATATATATATATATATATATATATATCTATATATATATATCTATATATCTATATTGACATTGGCAGGTCATTCCATTGCTCTAGGGTTACTTCCTTTAGGATTCCCAATCGATTGTAATTCCTATAGGATCGTCCTATAGGTCGTCATGGAATCCTGTAGAAAACACAGATCCCTTGCAAACTGAGTTAAATGAGTGGTAAAATGGAGGGAATGATGGAATGATGAAGGATAATGAATGGAGAAATAAAAACATGAGCTGGATAGGTCCCTTTTGATTCTCTGTTGTTGCTCTGATCCTCCTATTGCTAACTTGCAAACAATATTTTCAAAGTTTTCTTTTCTCTTTTTTTGTTTGTTGAAAGCAACTTGTCTGCCTCCAAGAGGTTTTCATCGTAGCTACTTGCCTTGGGGGCCTCAAAAGAGGTTTTCACCCAAAGATCTGTTTTTTTTGTTTTTTGTTTTTTTTTTGACACCTTTGGGCCACCTCAAGAGGTTTTCAACCCAAAAGTGGGACTCAGGTGCCTCATGGAGGTTTTCACCTGAGTCTCCTTATTTTTCTCTTTTTCTTTTTTCATTTTTTCCTTTTTCCTTTTTTTCTTTTTTATTTTTCTGTGACTTGATGAGGTAGGAGATGAGACTTGCTCCAACACCATCATTGTTTTGCTGATACCATCAACGAACTGTTGCTTTGACGATGGCTTCTTGTAAACCTTCAATATGTGCCCATTAAAAAGTAAAGGAATAGCATATGCATCTATGGTTCTGTTGAAGTCTCGAAAATTGCTGCAACAACATCGGGGATAACCACCCGGTCCGGACCTTAGTACAGCTCCTTTTCTGTTTGGAATAGTGGCTCCGACTGGGGATAATGGGACCAGTTTCCCAAAAATAGATAAACGGGATGAATGGATGATTTATAAAACTAAGCTAGCGATGGGTGAATAACTAAATCTATTAACAAGAATAAAAAGAACTATAACCTATCCCGGGAATCTATTGAGCTTTAGAGTGTAGCGTTTGATGGTCTATGTCTAAAGACAGGCATATAGATGACTCCATTTATCAGACATAGATGTTAACTTATTCAAGATTGCTGTGCATAAATAGTTAAACAGAGCGATTAAAGCGATATTACCACACTCATCATTTATATTATTGACATATACATGATTAAAAGGAAAGCATTTCATAAAACATCCAATAGTGGAATGAATACAGATCTGCTGTTACAGCGCATGCATATAATCAACAATAGCAAGGATAATCAAATAACAATTCACATAACAGGAATGAATTCAGACATAGATAGAAATACCATATGAGCTGCTTTGACACTCCCGATATCAATCGCTACTTGTAATTCTTCGTTTAACACAGAAACATTTTCAACAACGACAATAGTGCACAATTGCATAAAAGCCTCCTTGCTGAATTAAGAATAACTGGTCCAGTTTCATAAAAGAATATTGACTAAAGCACAATAGTGCAAACTTCAGTCTATTAAGTCTGATACAAAACTTTACGACCCTTTCTAAAACAATGAAAGGGTCTATAAATACTAAATTAATCTAAATATCTATCAAACTAAAATGCAACTAAATCGGTATCAATAAATTTTGATCCTATTTTCCTCAGCGATCTGGCAATTGGCGGCATGATTCATCAGGTAGGCTACTTGCCTTTAAATCTGAGCTGACTTATCGCAAGCATTGGCTCTACTTCAGGAGGTTTGTTGAGGCGCGAACTGAGCTGGGCGGCATAGGTGGCATCCTGAATATCGGGAATTATACACCCAATTGCATCTGTTAAACACTTAAGGGCGGCTCGCTGTGTGTGCGGCTTAATCAGGAAAAGCCAATATGCATCGAAGGTTAAACTGTTAATCCCGACGATTAATCTCCCCTTTTCCTCCAAGTCAGGATAACATGATTGCTCCAACATGTTTGTTGTTGTCATCTTTCCTGGTGTACATTGGGAAATCATATTTGCTAAGTAGAGAGTGTTGTTAACCAGATCAACTAGATTGCTGGAAGTTGATTTACATCTTGAAGCCGCCCTCTCTGCTTTCATCACCTGAGTTTTCCATTCTGTGAAGAGTATATCCTTATATGTTTCTAGGATCCTGGGCAAATTTGCTGCTTTCCCTTGATCAGAATCTTGCCAGTCAAGATATGCGGTTATGATCTCTTCGGCTTGGTCTAATTCATTCCTGGCCTTCTCTACCTGCTGATTTATGGATGTAGTTAGCTCACACAATGGCTCTGCCTCAGTGAGTTGTTGACACAGGAGCCTAATTTGTGATATTAATGCAGTGTTTATTTGCAATGCTTCTGCTCTGAACTCATCCACTTGTGGAGCGCCCTTTATTATTTCGAGTTGCGATGATAATTGAGCGATTTGCTCATCTTTTGTTTTCATCATTTGCTCATTTGCTGCCCTTAATTGTGCCAATGCCTCCGATAATTCCTTCTGTTTTTGGATCGCGTTTTGGTCGACCCTTTTCTTTTTTGCCTGCAATTGCTGAGTTAATTGACTGTTCACTTGTTGCTGTGTCGACAATTGTTGCTCTGCCTGCTCTGCCTTCTTATTTGATTCAGCCAACTCTGCCTGTAATGCGAAAATTTCTTGGTCCTTAGTCTTCAGTAAAAGACTTACTTCCGATGCTTTGTCGATTGTTGCTGCCGAATAGGCTCCTGCATACTGTGACAGTTTTGTTAGGTCATCGGAGGGGTCGAATTCCTCCTTCCAAACGACGCTGCCCGTTACAGTTTGTTCTGGAAAAAGGGGAGGTTGATCAATCTTCCTCCTTTTCCTTTGTCTTTTTAGCACTGCCTTATGCCTCGGGCTATAGAAAACATCCAGGGGAGGAATATCTTCTACCTGGAGAATGATTTGGTCGGAGGGGTCTTTCGGTATTATCTCAACATCCTTGGAAATGGGTGGGCCGCCGGTTCCACTTAGAACCTGAGGTGAAGTGATGTCCTGTGTGTCGCTTAGCTTGGAAGTGTCTGTATCCTTGGAACATTCCAACCCACTGATGATGGAATCAAACTGTTTCCATTCCTGGATCAATATAGGGTCAATAGTAGTATCTATATTGACGTCAGTGGTGGTTTGTTTTTCCTTTTCAGCTTGGGACTCCTTCCGCACTTTTTCTTGCTCTCTTTTCTGCTGTTCCTCTTGTTCTTTCTTTTGCCTTTCCTCTTGTTCTTTCTTTTGTTGTTCCTCTTTCTCTTTCCTCTGTTTCTCCTCGTGTGCTCTCTTTTGCCTCTCTTCTTTTTCTTTTCTCTGCCTTTCCTCCTGTTCCTTTTTATGATCCTTTGTTACAACCAGAGGTTCCTTTGACTGTTGCCGAACGGGCTCGCTTGATGATGTCGCCGGGGTTGTTGCTAGTAAATCTAGAGGCAGAGTTTGCAACCTCTGTTCTCTAAGCTTATTAAACTCAGTTAGCCCTTCATCATTATATTTCATTCGAGCGAGTTCTTTAGCCTGACCTATTGTTTCGACTGAAACGAATAGGTCATCAAACATATCTTCTTTGTGCTCAAATTTTGTCAATTTGGCCTGTTCTAGTGCATTGTAGGCAACTTTCTTTGGATCATACGGCCTATTTGGGATAGTCGCCAGAGTTACGGATTGAATCTTTGTGGCTTCCTTTTCTGCATGTTTGAGATCATGCAGAGTATAGACACCACACCTCAAGGGAAAAGAGGGCCAGCCCCTCTTCTTTTCTTTCTTGAGAGTCTGTGTAACACTCTTAGCCATAATCTGATAGGCGATTTCTCTTGCTAGCAGTTTATCTGGTATATACAAAGGGAGAACATGTGGGTTGGCTTGGCTACCAAAAACTCTTATGTAGGTAAATCTCTCCTCTCCAAACCAACTTGCTACCGCTGTTATATCAAACGAAGCTTGATAGGAAATCTTGGGAATGGGTTTATCAAAAATAGAATAATGAATAGGCACCATAAAGCCATTGCAAATTTGGTACAGATGGTGTTTGTAAGAGGACTTCCATAGTTTCTGGTGGTATATGTGGATAGCCGTGGGATCTTGTGGCGTCCACCTCCAGCCGAGCACGGGAAATTCAGAATTGAAACATAATGTATCTAAGATATATGCATTGTAATAGAATGGGGGAATTTTCCTTTCAGTGACGACAGTCTGATGTCTAAAATCACGCACAGCTTGTGCTAATTTGTCAGAAAGGATGGTGGCCCAATCCATAATTATACTGTTTACAGCTGCCTCTATTAGAGGAACCATCTCTATGGTAAACTTAGCAGAGTCATGCAATCCCCATAATCTACACATCATTATTCCCGCATAGCAATAAGGAGAAGCCAGAGAATCAACCGAGTACTTACCGAAGATTCGTGTTTGTGTTTGGCTGGATTTTGTCTCCAATCCCGGATGGGTTCGGATTCAACTTCATTTTCGCTTGCAAACTTCTCCAGGAACGCTTTATTATATATCTTCTCCAGCTCAGGCAAATGTTACATTTGCCTTAGATCATCAGGCCTGAATGATCCGAAGATTCTTCCATCTCTAGTGCTGAGAGTTCTATCCAAGATTGGGATTTCTTGAATCGCCCACCGCAGTACGTCTGTGTATGGGAGAATTTGTTCCTTGGCCGCTATTCTGTGAAGGAAAGAGTCGGCTAAATCCTGGAGAGTACATTCAGACTTTCGAGTAGGATCCGCAGTAGCTTCTGTTACTGTCTTTACTGGTTCTTCGGCTTCAATTAGGTTGTAAGTGCCTTGCCAAGTAACTCTGGTGAGACCTGTGCATGTAGTATCGGATATTAAGCCCTTCTTTTTGTCCACGAGAGCTTGTCCTGCAGCTGGTGTAGCAGAAGCGCCTGCGGTCTTCTTAGATTTCTTCCCCATCTTGTTTGAGCTTCCTTCTATGGATGAATTCTGCACAGAGGCGCAAATATACGTAACACAGAGAAATAGCAATGAAACTTGCAAGTGATGAGAAATATTGAGAAATGCGTAATAAGGGATTAGCTTTAAAAACGGGCACAGACACAATTCATGGGAGGACCTTACAATTACATTAAATGGCCGTTTAAGACCTGCCACCCTTTAAATGCTTATTATACCATTACTCGGCCGAATGGCCCATTTAAGCGTGCTGTGGACGTTTTGGCGGTTGAGCGCGGGTGAATGATTGCTTAAAAGATCAAGCTTTAAATATGAACAAATCATAATATCCCTCCATTTAACGGCTTTTTCGAAATCCGCGCTATATCGCAATCAGGCATCGGGAACACTTTAAATCTTTATGTTTACAATTTTGAAATGCCGATCGCCGATAGCGATATCACATCGCATCGGGAGAATAGGTGTTATATAAACATATGGATAGCATACCCCCGACCGCCGATAGCGAAATCGCATCGCATCGGGGGTAGAATCTAGGCGCACTATTATTATACATGAAGTATTGCCGATTGCCGATTTGCGAAATCGCATCAGACCGGGGTGAATGACTTAAGGTGCTTAGCCTGCATATAAAGTATCGCCGATAACTTATCGCCGATTGCGCATCGCGTCGGGGCTAGTGGCATGGGGTGCTTTATGATGTGCATGGAGTTTTGCCGATAGCTGATAGCGATATTGCATCGGTGGAATCCCATATGTCACTTATTTGCGTTTTCTATGTCATTGCGATATGCGATCTTGCGATCGCTTTATCGCAATGATAAAAGATTGTTATATTTGATTCAATATGGGTTTTTCAAAAGGTTTTATATAATGCCTTCATTTGGTTTGCGGACCTTTTACAAATAATGCAATATTGATACCAATTGAATTCTAAAGGGACCCATTTCATATAATAATTTTGTAAATAAAATGTTATGAAATGGGGGGTTGTTGTGGAGCACAACAGGTTCTAATCTGTACTGAACCATTATCATGACATATCTCTATGACATAAGGTCCTAACCATCTAGTCATTAACATGCCCTTAAATTTGTTATATCTAGAATCATATAACAAAGCCCAATCACCTTCTTGAAATTGTTTGTCCTTGATGTTCTTGTCATGCCAAATATTCCTCTGAATTTGAGTCACCTCTATGTACAGGAGGGCCTGCATTCTAAACTCATCTAACCCATTCAGTTGGAGCAATCTCTCTTTTTGTGCACTGCTGAGATCTAGATCTAATTGGGCTGCCATCCTCAATGTATTGTACTCAAATTCAATGGAAAACAAGGCCTTCTTCACATAGACCAACTCCTAGGGGGTGAATCCAGTGGTGGTCTTCCAAGTGGTATTGTAGGCCCAATTGGCCTCAACTAATCTATCTGCCCAATATTTTCTGTTGTTGCTAACCACTTTAGTCAAAATGCCCTCCAACGCTCTGTTGGTCACCTCCACTTGCCCATTAGCTTGTGGGTGATAGGGAGTGGAGGTTATATGCTTGATCTTGTGCTAGCTTAACAAGTCTTCAATCATGTTGGATGTAAACTAGTTGCCTTGATCAGTGACCAGTTCTCTAAGGTACCCAAACTTGTAAAATACATTTTCCCTTAAGAACTCAGCCACCTTCTCCTCTGTTGCTGCCTTGATTGCCTTGGTTTCAGCCCACTTGGTCAAATAGTCAGTGCACACAATGATGTACTGCTTTTGCTTAGATGGAGGGTCAATCAGTCCAATGAAATCCATGCCCCACTTGTCAAATGGCTCGAAAGTCACTTGAGGTTGCAGAGGAATTTCATCCCTTGGAGTAGGCTTTCCCATCCTTTGGAACCAATCACATCGACTAGTATACCTTCTCACATCCTGATGAAGAGCGTGCCAATAATAACCAGCTTGTAACACCTTGAATGCTATCCTCTTGGCTGCAAAATGACCTCCACAAGACCCATCATGACAGGTCAGAAGGATGTCAAAGAATTCCTCCTCCTTGACACATCTTCTTAGAATTTGATCCAGGCCTAGTTTGAAGAGGTTGCCTCCAATCCAAGTGAATGGGGCGCTCTTCCTCACAATCTTTCTTTTCTCTTTGGAGGAAAAATTCGATGGGAACTGTGCAAACACCAAGTAGTTTCCTATGTTAGCAACCATGGAGAGAGAACTGAAATGGAGAATAAGTGTCCATCCGGTAACTGATCATCAACCATTCCTTCCTCCCCTGCAAGCAAATTTAACCTAGACAAAAAATCAGCAGCAACATTTTCCTTTCCAGGCTTATCAACAATAGTTAGATCAAACTGCTGTAATAAAAGTAACCATCTAATAATTCGAGCATTCACATCAGGTTTATTCATTAAATATTTGATTGCAGCATGGTCAATATGTACAAATGTTTGATAACTTGTAATGTAATGCCTAAATTTGTTCAATGAATGCACAATAGCTAGGAGCTCCTTTTCGGTCACTATGTAGTTCAATTTGGCCTTTGACAGATTCTTACTGATAAAGTAAATGGCATAAGGAAATTTGTCATCTATCTGGCCTAGATCTGCTCCTATGGCTTTGTGTGAGGCATCAACATGTATATGAAAAGGAAGGGCCCAATTTGGGCCTCAGAGAATAGGTGCAGTGGTCAACTTGTCCTTCAGGGTGTCCAAGGCCTCTTGAAAACCTTTTGACCATACAAATTCATAGTCTTTGGCCAACAACCCAAATAAAGGAGAAGCTAACTTGCTGAAGTATTCTATAAACCTCCGATACTATCCAGCTAAACCTAGAAAACTTCTGACATCTCTCTGTTTTTGCGGAGGTGGGACCCTTTGGATGATGGTTATTTTGTTTGGGTCCACCTGCAGTCCTTGCTGGGATATTGAATGACCTAGAACAGTCCCTGCAGTCATCAAGAACTCACATTTTTTGGGACTAAGGGACAGGTTCATTTCAATGCATTTGTTCAACACCTTACCTAAGTTGGACAAAGCCTCTTGGAAATCACACCCATAGGGTGTGAAATCATCCATATAAATCTCTACTGCATCATGGACTAGCTCAGAAAAGATACTCAGGACTGCTCTCTGGAAAGTGGCAAGGGCATTGCATAGGCCAAAGGGAAGGACCCTATAGGCGAAAGTACCCCAAGGACAAGTGAAGGTGGTTTTATCCTGGTCTTCTGGGCTGATTTGGATTTGATTGTACCCGTTGAACCCATCTAGGAAAGAGAAAAACATTTTCCCTTCCAGGCCATCTAGCACTTGGTCAATGAAAGGTAGAGGGAAATGGTCCTTATTTTTTGCTTTGTTTAACTCTCTGTAATCGACACAAATCCTCCACTTCCCATTTTTCTTTGGAACCAACACCAAAGGAGAGACCCACTCACTGTCTGAGATAGGGTAAATGAATCCTGCATCTAGCAGCTTTTGCAGTTCTTCTTTGACTATATCCTTAAGAGCTGGATTCATTCTCCTTTGGGGTTGTTGGATTGGTTTGCAACCTTCTTTGATATAAATGTGGTGATTACACACCGAGGGGTGCACTCCCTTCATTTCCTTGTAACTCCAAGCAAAGGCATCTAGATGTTCCTTTAGCATGTTGCACAACTTTTCTTCTTGGTGTACAGAAAGAGATGGGTTGATTTTCAAGGTTCTCTTAGGGTCGAATTCTATGGTTTTGACACGGGTAGGGTTTGAATCAGCTAAGCATAGATCAATCTGATGGTTTTTCTGGGTTTCCTTTACTACTTCCTCTAAAGACAATGTGCTGGGAGTTGGACTTTAGAGTATGTGTTCAATCAAATCATCTTCATCCGGTTGTCCTCCTCCCATGGCTGTTTCTAAGGTATAGAGTTGGGCTGAATAAAATTCATCTTCTTCCTCCTCTTCCAGCCATAAAGGTAAGTCATGTTCTAGAGATGGTTGAGCAGGAGGGTACAAGACTAATTGCTTGGACATATGCCCATTTTTTATAGTCATATTTTCAGCCCTGCAACTGATGTAGGCATCGGCAGTGGCTAACCAGGGCCTCCCAAGGATGAGAGGGTAACTAGTAAGCTTAGCCTTAGGTTGGAGGACTATGAAATCTGCAGGGTACTCCCAAGAGTCAATGGAGACCATCACATCCTCCACAATCCCCTCAGGGGTCACTATGGAACAGTCTACAAGTTGCAAGATTGTTGTGGTCTTTCTCAATGAACCCTAGAGATTGAGCTTGAGCATGGTGTCCTTAGTCATCACATTAATGGCAGCCCCAAGATCAATCAAAGTGTGTGGGATAATGGTGCCATTGATGTTCACATCTACTACAGGACTTCTAGGGTCCAAATACTTCAGACAAATTACCTTTCCCAACATTAAGTCGGATAGTTGTCCAATGACATTAATGGTAGGGGTGTCTCTTTTTTGCCTCCTTGTATGTTTGAAGCACTTCTCCTTAATCAACTTGTTGTAAATAGGTACATCTTTTGTGGCTTGGAGAAGTGGAATTTTGACACATAGATTTTTCAATTCTCCTAGCAGTTCAGTCTCTTATGGGGTAGGCTAGACTGTATGAGTTAATCTCTCAGGAAAGGGTGGTGGATTTACTTTAGGCATGCTTTCCTCTCTTTCTTCCTCACTCTCCCTAGGTGGAGGTAAAGGTTGGTTTTCTGAGAGTACTCTCCCAGATCTCAGGTTGATTTCCCGAATCTCCACAGCATAAGCAAGATAGGATATCTCTCCACTGTAACTTGATGTGCTTGTCTGTTGTTAGGGTTCATATTTGGTTGGGTAGGCATATGGTGTTGTTTAGGTGGAGCAGGGTGTAAAAGCTGTGGTTGAGTAGGTGGTGGAGGAAATAAAGCTAGAGCATTGTTGTATGGTGGCCTCCACCCTTGGGGTGGTGCATTCCACTGAGGCTGTGGTGGAGAATATGGATGAAATGACTAGCTGGTCAACTGGGAATGATAGTGAGGTGCAAAGGACCAAGGAGGAGGTGTAGACCAGGAAGGATGAGCAGGGGTCCCCCAAAGAGGGAATGGATGTGGTCTGGTTGGGGTTCTAATAGGCATGGAATGACCCTTGCGTGCCCTACTGGTATGGCCGAAGCCCATGAGGTTTACCTTGATTTATGTAGCAGAATTGTTCATTCACACCTTCATCTCCCTGATACACAACTTTTAGTCCAAGTAGAGAAGGGCACTTGTCTGTGGAGTGGTTTCCTTCACAAACTAAGTAGACTTCAATCAAGTGCAATGGAGATTCATTCCTCGAGTGCCTCCTTGTGAATCTAGGGCAGAAAATGGCTAAGGCTCTCTCTGCTTCCTCCTGTTTTCTCTTAATGTGCATGGTGTCCATCTGTAGGGAAAGGGTTTGCAGCATCTCACTCTTGAAATCTTCCAGCATGTTCCCAATTTCACCCTTGATGGATGTAGTGGAAGAGGATGGAATGGCCATTGGTTGACTATCCCTACCCTTCTTCCTAGCTTCCCTAGAATGGTTCCTAAAGACAGTCTTGATTTCTCATAGGGTAGTTGGTAGATGTCTCCTCCTGCTAGCAAGTTTAGGGTATCCAAAAGATCTTCCCTTACCCCTATAAGCAGGAATAGCTTCAGTGACTCAGGGGTCAAGTGTGCACCTGGCCCTTTTGTAGCTAAGCTGGAATATTTCTTCATAATCCTCTAGGGATTCATCATGCCCTAAGGTCATCCTAAAAATTTCCTCTTTAGTGTCTTTAGACCTGCAGTAGTCTCGATACTTGTTGTTGAAGGCTTGCTACATCTGAGCCCAATTTGTGATGCTATCCCCAGGTAAACCCATGAACCAACGCAAAGCTGCATCCTTGAGAGTGGATGGGAATAGTTTCAACTTTTGCTCATCATTGGTGTAACCATAGGTTTTGCATATGACAACAAACTCAAACAAGAAAGTGTCTGGATCTTCTAAGCTCAGTCCATGGAAATGAGGAAGGGTAGAGGGGCTTATATTATTCATCTTGGTATCCCCATTAGTTTCTCTGATGGGAAAGGCACCCTCAACTCTTTCTCTATTTCCTCTGTCATTTCTATTTTCAGCCATTGGGTCAGTTGGAATGGGTTCTTCTTCTTCTTCTCCCCCTGTAGGTTCTTCAAATATATCTGGTTTTTCACCTAAGGGTTCCTCCAATTCACAACCACTAAAGAAGAGGGAAGGTTGGTTGTTTGAAGCGATGTGGGTATCTGGCAAAAAATTCCCTAAGTTATCCCTATTCCTACGAGGCATGAAATAAGTGTTTTTGTTTTGTTTTTTTTTTCAAGCTTTGAAAATAGTTGCAGAATTGAAATTACAAACTGAATGGAAACTAACTGACTGAATGAAAACTAACTGCTTGAATGAAATCTTACTTGCAGAATGGAAAAGAAAGAAAAGAATGTAGAATGGAAAAGAAAGCAAACTAAATTACTTTTTTAGAAATGAAACTAATAGCAGAATGTCAAAGATAAGAAATGGAAGAAAGAAAGAAGTAATCACATATTACTCAGACACCTCCCTGACAATGGCACCAAAAAGTGATGAGCACCAGTATTGCAGCAAGAATGTTGCAACTCCTGGGGCTACCAACTTTACTTTATCAACCCGGGGTTCGTACAAAATTGGAGGTGATGTTGTTGTATACACAAGTAAATGTGATGGGTCTTCTCTTTGTCACTGCTAAGCTGGCGATAGAACACTAAGGTTTTGCAAACCAAACCTCTATAGATTCAAAAGAAGCTTGATTACCAATGAGGAAAAGAGAAGTCTACACTAAGAGAAAGCTTGTCTATTGCAATAAGGAAAAAGACTGAAATCAAATGCTAAAACACCACTTTTCTAGCTAATTTCTAAGAGGCTTTGCTTCAAAATAATGCTAATTTAACATGGATGAAATCCTACTATCCTAGGCATGCAAATTAAAACATCAAACATTCTACTGCTGTGCATGTAAATGAACAAAATAAATTTGTTTTTCTTTTTGTTTTTTTTTTTTTATGTGAAAGTGTGAAAGCTAACTTCTTTCGATTACGTGGTCGGTGGCTTAGGGATGACGGTGAATGGTTAGAAGGCTGGGGAGACCAGTAGGGATCCTTTTCTAGCTTCCTAGAGGATTTTTCCTCAATTCGGCCTCAAAACAGGCCACTACAGGTCAACCTACAAGATGTCTTAATGCATTCTACATGATGTCCTGAAAACCTACAAGATCCCCTATATTTCTACAGGATACAACCGAGAGAAAAAGGAGGGATGTTGAATTTGATGGAAGGCTTAGGGAAGGTGGTTTGTGGATGGAATGAGGCAAGGGAGTGCCTAGGACCACTTCAGAACTCAAAACGAGAGTTGGGAGATGGCTGGATTTGCTCAACAAGCTTGGAGAAGTTTTCTTGTGAAATGATGAAATTGGTGAGGGTTTTAGTGAAAGGAAGGAATGATCATGGCTGGATGAGGTTGGGATGAGGTTTCTGATCATGACATCTCTATGTACTACTAAAAATCCTGCACTGCATCAAACATTGATATCTATCCAAAAATCATGTAAACAAGAAGAATTTCTATTATCTAAGGAAAACAAAATTTCATGAGCTAGCTGCCTACTTCATGCATGAGGAAAACTTGCAGAATAAGATGGAACATTGATGAGATCTAATGTAAGACTGAATATAGAAGAAATGATAACTAAATCCTACTCTTGCAAACTGATCAAATGCTGACCTAAGTATAGAAAACCCTAAATTCCATGAGAAAGTAGAATTCTGTCTTTTTGGGGCTGCATAGGAGTTCTTTCCTCAAACCATGATCCTTGAAGGAAGGAGTGAGGTCAAAACCACCTACTGAAATTTTTTTGATGTTCCTTTATCTCCTCTAAGCTACTGTTGAAGTAAAGCACAAATGGAAGAAAACTAATAAGCAAACGAATCAAATCTACACTACTTGCAATGGAATAATTCTAAAGACAATTCAACCATTAAGCTATGAAATCAATATAAGCATACAAATACAAGAAGAGGAGCCTTTGCTACTATGGTTGGGCCCTAACCCAAGAGATTGAACCCTCTAAGTTAACTCAGTGTTGGATCAAGGAAACACTCATTCTCATTATCAAAACATAAAATTAAATAATGATGTCTTCCACAAGTATTGAACTTGAAAATGACTAGTGTTTTTATAGAAAAAATTTGAATCCTAATGAGGCTCTAGGCCTCTTTATTTATACAAATAAAGTCTCCAACGAATTCCTTAAATCTAGGGAGGATCAGCTCCCAAACGCGAGATAAAATAACTCTTTAACTATCACTTGCTTGGCTACCTTTTGATCTCCATGACTTGACTGCTTGTACTTCGAGCTAGTGTGATTGATGGAGGAATATTCGAATGAGAGAGGAGTAAATGAGGAGGATCTACATCCTACAATCTCTCCTCCTTATCTCATTCAAGTTTTAGCCCTTAATTAGCCAAAATTCCATGTTTTTCTCTCACAAACCTGCAATCAATGCACAGTAGTCCGCTATGAATAATATCTCACTTTGACTCATCTCATTAAACAAAATAGAATCGAAATATGTAATAAGTTGTGAGAAGAGTTGATTTGACTAAGATAGGAGGTGGATTACGGTCCATATAGTTACCCAATGATGAGGCTCATCAACCACTGCTTAACAGGGTTCACATTTGGCTTTAATGTGATCTTCATAACACCTAAATCTCTGATGATCCCTTTCAAATCTGAAAACTTTATTGGGAATAAATTCTGGTACTTGCGCAGTAGCTCAGCGACCTTATCAACCGTATATTTGGCCCAATAGTCTCTTATCTTCGCGAACTTAGGCTCTTCATCAGATCCAATGTTCACTTGTCGAGTTTTTAATGGCTCTGCTATATCTGGGTTTACCACCTTTGGTCCTTCGACTTCGCACTATCCTTTTGTTTCTGGAATGATAATATTCCGTGGATCATCCTCTTCTCCATTAGCAGTTACATTATAACATTCCAGCGCATGGCACAACTATGTACTCCAATCTGGCTGAGTCCATTCTAATGGTTCCTTGGGTGTTCTGAATATAGCAACTTTTATCTCCTGTAGCACCTCATCAATTCTCTCAAACCCATCCCCAAAGCTGAATGTTAGTAGACAAATCTCCTGTAAAATGTCCCATTCATCCATGCCATGGCGAAGCTCCGTCTCCAGATACTAGTTCATTGGGGTGGTATCTAACGTATGACATAAAATATGCACACATTCGGGTTGTGGTTTTGTTCCCCATACCTTAGTCCATCGTGCCAAATGATCTCGCGGATCATCCTCCCCATTGTATTTTTCTGTCATTCTAGTATTAGCATATCCAAACCTTAAGTTCATCATTCTCATGTATTTTTTCCATCCAAAAAAGTTCTCCTTATGCATACCCCACCAACGGGCAGGCATAGCACGCAGCCCCAGTGCCAGTTTCTGGAATCAATGCTCTTCTAGTACTTCGTTTTAAAATTCATCCAAAAACAGTTCCACATCAGACAAACCATCATAATACAGAAGGTTTCTTACCTCAGTTGAGACACACCTTAGCAATTTGGTCATCATATTGTAGCGGAGCGTAGATACTTCATGTAACTAATTCTACAAGTGTTCAATCTCTTCATATGAATATGAGGCGCAGGATTTATCCCTTTCCCACGCAATTCTTCCATCGGCTGTAGGATTGATCCAATCCTCATCTTGCACTATTATCTTGTATATCTGATCCAGATCATCATCACTTTCCACATAGTCGCAGACAGGTTCAGTATAATGCGCTCCTTCTGCAGGGTCTAGTGGCACTACCACCTCGAGTGACTTTCTTTCGAATGTCATCTTCTGCTTCTTCAAGTTAATTACCCTGTTCATATCAATAGCCCAGTCAATCCCTAGTAGCGCGGGGTATGGGTTACTATCATCCACTATTTCAATGACCTCAAAGTTAGCCAGCGCGCTCACTCCCTAAATGTCCACCGTTACACCATATAAGCGCCCCATTGGAATAATCTTCTCTTGATTTTCCATGCGCAATTGAATAGGATACCACTGCAACACAGGTCTCCCCATCCTTTCCCATGTCTGCTTCAGCAGGACATTTGCATCAGACCCTAGATCCAAGATTACCTGGTCCATTTCATATTCGCCTATCTGCACAGTTAGCCTCATCTTGCACCTCATTTGCGTCTTATTCTTACCAATCTTTCTTACTGTGCATTGTTAAACATGAGTCTTTTCTTTATTTGCACACTTGTCTATTAACTCTTGCAACCCTTCTACTGCTTTATGATCGTGTAAAATCTTCATACAAGTCTTTAGGAAAGTAGCGAGTATTGAAGGATCTACTTCTTGAGTTGCACTAGTTTCTGGCATTTTCTCCTGACTTCTTGAGGTAGAGGCCTTAGCGAAGTTATTCTTGGCTTCCATGAAGGTTTCTTTAGCACGATTAAGATCAAAATCTAGTTCCTTCTCAGCAGCCTTATGCACCCATCCATCTTCCTCATGCTTCTTACCTTTATCTGCACCAGTTGTCATACCACTTCTCAACACGATATTTATGCTCTGATCTTCTTTACAGGGCTCAACCCTCATCATCTGAATGTTCTGCGTAGCCTGCTGGGTTTGCACCTTATTTTATTCCATCTCTGCCATAAGGACTAGACATTCCTCTATGACATGGTCAAATTGTCGATAGTACTGACATGAGGGATGCATGGGGTTTGCACAATCTCATGCAAAGTGCCCTGCTTCACCACAGTTATAGTAGATTACCTGCCCATGCCCTTGACCTAGTCTAGCGCCTCTTCCTCGTCCTCGGCCTTGGAATCCTCTACGTGTTGCTCCTGCACCTTAATATTGAGGCTAGTTCTCTGCCTACATCCTGTAGGTAGGGGTTTTATCCATTATCAGCTCATAAATCCTACAATGGCATTCATCATGTCCTATAGAATTACAGAAATTGCAAAGCAAATGCTAAGGGGTCTTAAAAAACTTCTGCAGTAAATGGAAGTTATCAGTAGCATGTTGTCTTGTAACTTGATAGATGGCGCACCATAACGCAACTCCTGTGCTCATCCCAACAGTATTCTCTAGTTTCAAGGGAACAAGCCCTCCCGCTACAATATAGTTCTTATAGACTGGGCAATGATCCTTATCATGGCCATGGCTCTTACACTTCAGACACCAGACCTCAGCGTGCACCTCTGGTTGAGCTTCCTTTCCTTTCTTTAGGCTCTGCAACTCCAAGTGTAGGCTTTCCAGCTATGAATGAATCTGTTGCATTCTAAGGTTCATATCCTAGATAGGCGAGGCATCTAGACTCATCGCGATCTCCAAGGATTCCTCTTGTGTTGCTATCTTTTTTTGTGAGAGAGGTATTCTTAAATGTGGCATGAGTGATGCTATGAACTAGTCATGATGCTAGGAGTCTGAGATTATCATATTGGCCTACTTGATCAAGCACTTCAACCTCTAATCAAAATCCCAAGGTGTCTCATCTATCCTCTGTCGGATTTCCTTAAATTAAATTACTGATTGCGCCTATGACTTAGTCTCACTGAACTCCTTGTTTAAAGCTAGTTGGGTATCCCCCAACGTTGCGTTAGGGTTATCAGTGCAATACTTGATGTACCATGTTAAGGTGCGATATTGTAAGGCTGTAACCAATTGTGATTTCTTAATATTATCATATCTAATCTGTTGTGTTGTCTAAACAGCTCCTTCGACAAACCAAAACTGTTCAGGATCTTCGCTCCCTGTTCCTTTAAAAGTCAGCATCTTCATTGCGTTTTCCCTGTTGAATGTTGGAAATGGAGGTGGAGGGGGTGAAGGCGTAGGTGTATGAGGCGGAGGTGGAGGTGGAGGTGGAGTGGATGGATGAGATATCCTCGACATACCCTGTGTAATCAATTGAATTGCACTTTGCGGCGTAGTTAACATCGTCCCTTCATCGTCGCTTGAAGGGGGTTCAATGAGCGGACTATATTTTGGGCTCTATCCTCCATTTATTCTAAAGAATCTCCCGCTTCGCATAGCCCCAAACATCAAGGTAACTGCATAACCCTATCTTCACATAAAAACATTTTAATCGCAATCTTAAATGATTTCAGATACTTACCTCGCGGTCCTTTAAAGAGCCTTTGTTCCACTTCGTTATAACTAATATTCTTGCAAATTGCGAAATAAGTCACAAAGCTTCCCAATGTGCGATCAATCTAGTGATCCACAACCCGTGAGATATTTCTCTCTGATGCTTCTAGACGTTGCACCAGCTCAGGAGCCCACACTATAGGACCGTTAAGCCTCCACTTCCCTTGACTATCAACCAACTTAGAAAACCGCTCATGTAGTTCTTCAGGGAAGAAATAGAAGAACCTGTCGGTCTCGTCTGTGTATAAAAATCTCTACAACCACTGATCCTTGGACAATTTAGGGCTCCTATTCCCTTGAGTCACAAATGCGTGCATGTTTCAATCAATCCACTTTTCAATCTCCTTCTTCGTAGGGAAACATTTATCACACATCTCTTAGATAGATCCCGGTCCCAACAACAGAACCATTTGTTGGCTTAAGGGGACCTGACCTAGGTTCAGAGTTGTTCGCACCAACCAACAAAACCCTAACTGTTGTCCCTTTCGGAAACAACCTGCATAGCGTAGGCTCCAGTATCACCTGAATCAGTATTGGGGGATGCTAGAACCAGGTTCCTACATCCAGAGATAGTGTGATAAGCATTTTTCAGTTCTTATACCTCTGATCTACCTTTGCACAGATCAATACCCTTCTATGGCATGATACTATAATTCGAGTAAAACAACTTCTAGACCTTCACGAAGGCCTGCAATCAGTCTTTATATACCCTAAGGAAGCAGTCTATCTACTTCCGCATGCTAATCAATAACCCTAGATCTGCCTTCGTGCAGATCTATCCAATTCATCAGAATTAATAACAAAATTAACCCTTAACTTCACGAACATAGATAATTACTTAAGACATGCCTAAATATGATAGATTCATTAAATTCGTGCAATATTTATTCATTATTCCATAGAAAACATATTATAACGTGATAGATCATAACATAAGCATAATAGACAATAATACTCAGATGCACGATATTTCTTCAAAATCAGTCTTTATTATGCTTCAACATTCAAATTACAGACTTATTTACCTCGTGCACTCAGCTGCACAGGTCCGCACACTCAGCTGCAGACTTACCAAGGCCTCCTGTGCACTCAGCTGCAAGAGCCTTCCCATTTTTCCTAAGTATAGGAAGCAGAGCTTTCCTACCTTAGCATTGACCCGAAAAAATCTATATCTTGACTCCAAGTTATCAACTACTACCTCTAGACTTGCTATGACTCAATATATATAGATTTCTTCAATACAATACCATGGTCCGCGAGTATGGGTAAGTCTAAAAAACAACCTATTTACTTATCCAAACAAGGGGCTAAAACCCCTTTGACTCCTATCTAGCTGCGCGCTGCGTATCCACATTTCGTGGAGACTTTACATATTTTACAAAATGTTTACAAAAATTGGGTCAACTAACCCCAAAACAGACCCTAGGGACCCTATCCCAACAAATAGGTACCATGGGATTGAGCATAGTTTAGTGAGATTTGCATTGATGAAAGCAATTTTTCACTAAATAGAGGAATGCATGTGATCTAGTTTTTGTTAAAACTCATCACACATGGCTTCTAAGATGGAGATATAATTATTGAGATCATATCTTCCAATAGTGATATAGTTAGGGGACCATAAGAAAAAGGTTATTAGAGAGCGGTACTAAGGTTATTAGTTATTCTTTTTAGGTATATTGAGATGATGTTATGGTAATGGGGTGATTTGTTCCACCAAAAGAGGATTATCGGAGAGTGGTGCCATGACAATCAATATGACATGAGTCTATTGAGATAGGTCCCAAAAAAGGGTATGGTGAGGACCTATAGTTTTTTTTTTATTCATGTGAAGTTATTTTCCAACATAACCATAATCGTGCTAATAGAATGCTCAAATTATCAATACTATAGTTATGTAGGAATTTCATGGGTTGGTAGTAGGAAGTAAGATTTCAAGAGATTGGATGCATATATTTTTAATATAAATTTTTTCGTGGGAGTCTCAAAGACTGGCAACAAGGAATATGTTTTTGATGATAAGGAAGTGTTAGATGTCATAGCTCCTTAATATACATGTCGGATACAATACTTGTACTCAATTAATTTTATTAGGGATCTAAATAGGGAGGATCAATCATAACCTTAGACATACTACCCAATTTCTTAGATACTAAAGAGTACTATTTTTAATTATTCTTCTTGGTACAGCTATAGTGTCAAGACAATTAATTAGTGTATCTAAATTTCATTTCAGGAAACCTAGGTGACTTTCAATATAACCATGGGTATATGGAAGTAAAATTCCCTCTAGAGGGATTATCTAATGTGGTACTATTCAAATGGGGTGCTGTTAGGGGTTTCAAGGTCTCCATGCAAGTCAAACCTATTGTATTTCATGTATGTATGTTTTCCATAACATAGTTTTACCTATTGAATGATATATCAATATGTTAATTAGAGAGAATGAACAACATCTCTAGCTTAAAAAATCTCTCTAAAATATGTGCTCAAGAAAGTGTTCTAATACTACTTGTGGTATTATTTACTAGTGAGTTGAAAGACGTATAATATAAATAGTGGGAAATAAGATATTTTTCAACTATTATATCCAAATAAATAATTAGAATACCACAAATGGTATACCTTTATCAATGGAAGCAATGTTCAATTTCTTCTTCAAGGGGGAAACCTCTAATCGAGCAAATATCTTATTACAAATTGCATAGGACATCTCCCCACATTTCTTATACTTATTTATATGCAATTTTGTACCTCCTAGGAACATTATAGAGACAGAAATTTCTAGTAGGTGTAACCTGCTAGCAAGCCTTCTTGTAATTCTTTTTCCACACTACTACATTATGTTTATTTAGAAAAGATTTCCTCCTTACTAACATATCTGTCTACTTAAGGGGTTAGGGAGGTTAGGACCTTAACACTACATTGTCTACAATAGTTAGCAATAATCAATAGTTATCATCTATAGTTAGCCATAACCAAAAAAATTCAACTAAACTCAATGCTACATAACCCTTGATGAACATCACAATGCAACATAACCATTAATGAATGTGATTGTTTAATACAAAGTTAGCTAAGATAAGTGTTGTAGTTTGACATAACCAATGATGAATGTCACATTCTAGTGTAACCCTTATGAACATTGAAATGTCATGCAACCATTGAGGGTTGTAGTTATTTGACATAATTCTATGAAGATGAATGTGTCAATATGACATAACCATTATGGAATGTCGCAATATAAAAATACCCATGAGGAATGCACCAACATGATATAAACCTTAATAATATTGATAGGTATATATTAGCACATTAATAACATGGTTGACCTTTTAATGCAACAATGTGACATAATCCTTACTGAATATTGGTACCATATTTAATTGTAATTAACATATATGGTTGATTATATATTTGACGATGATTAAACATAATTGGTCATATTTTATTAGGTTAACTGTAGGTGACCATAATCAAACATTGTTAGTAATAGTCAACCATTACAAAATCATGTCTATGTAGTCTATTATATTTAACAATTATACAATATTATTATCTGTATTCAACTATGGCCAACCATACTCAGTGAAATTTTAATGCAACATAACCATTAATGAATGTCACAATGTAACATAACTATTGAGGAAAGTGAAAATCCAACATAATCCTTAATGGATTTTGTAATGCAACGGAACCATTGAGGAATATCGCAATCCAAAATAACCCATGAGGAATGTGACAATTCTACCTTTAATGAATATCGATAGTCATATTTTAGGCACATTGATAATGTGGTGGACCCCTTAATGGCACAATGTGGCATAACCATTGATGAACATCGTAAAACAAGATAAGCACCAAGGAATAACATGACAAAAGCATCAAGGAATACTATTTGACATAGGGTTAAACAATATGAATGTTGCAATGTGACATAACCATTGAGGAATGTGTAATGAGACTAAACTCTTGATGAATGTTGCAATGGAATGACACATTTGGTTGATGTCAACATATGACATAACCATTGAGGAACATAAAAAGTTTCCATAATACAACCATGAAGAACATTTCAATAGATATATTAACCATGTTATAAACCTCTTAGTGTTATAAAAATGACCCAATCCAGCATAATCATTGATGAATGTACTAATTTGACACAAATTAGTGAATATTAAAGTCATAATGTCATATAACCATTTTGGAATGTTTGGTTCCAACATAATCCTTGAGATATGTAGCAATGTGATATAACCATTAATGAAATATCAATACCATGTTTAACCATAGTTAACGTATATGGTTGACCATGCTTATATGGTAAACTATGTTTGACTATAATTAAATATGGTTGGTCTTTTTTTACTATTGCTAACTATGGTTTATCACAGTTAAACATTGTTAGCAATATTCAAACATTGTCAAATCATGTCCACATGGTCCATTATAGTTAATAAGAATAAACTATTATTAGCTATAGTCAACCATGGTCAACCAAAATCAATGTGACATAACCATTAGGGAATGTGATAATGTGACATAACCATTAATGAATATAGCAATTTTAAATAAAGTGGCTAAGATGAATGTTACAATATGATATAATCCATTGAACAAAGTCAAAATCCAACATAACCTTTAACTACAATATAACATAACCATTGAGGTATGGACTAATTTAACATAAGTCAACATGGATGATGTTATAATGTGACATAATGATTAAGGACTGTCACAATAAAAAGCAACCATTAATGAATATCAATAGGTTTATATAAATACATTGATAACATGGTGAACCTCTTAATTTCATAATGTAAGATAACAATTGTTGAACATTGCAACACAAAATAACTATTTGAACACACCAATTTGGCGTAAACATAGAGAATATGAGCATTGTTGTGTGACATAATATCATGAAAATTGTAGGCCAACATAGCCCTTAAAGAATGTGATAATGTGATAAAACCCAACATCAACATTGCAATGTGACATCATGTTTGGATAATTCTAAAAGATGACATAAGCATTAAGGAACATAGGAAGTCAAAAAATTACAACTAAATTACCATTGTAATAGATATATTAACCATATTATAAGCTTCTTAGTCAACTCTGAGGGTTTGCTAAATTGATTGAGTCTCGTTGTTAAAGCACATTTGCTATTGAGAGGTCATAGGTTCAATTCTCTCGAAAATCTAGGTGTGATGTTCCATGATTTGGATAGAAGAAGTGATTCCTTTGGGTCAATCATCTAGGTACAATATTTTGTGGACATAGAAATCATTGATCTTTGGGGTACATGAACGAGATTAAAAAAAATAAGCCTCTTCGTGTCTTTGAAATTACCCATCACAACATTACTCTTATTGAATGTAGTAATTTGACATAAGTTAATGAATATGAATGTTGCAATGTTACACAACCATCCGAGGATATTGCAACCCAACGTAACCCATGAGCTAGGTGGTATCATGATATAACCTTTAGTGAATATCAATAAGAATATATTTAACACATTGATAACAGTTTTCCTTAAACATATTGAACCATAGTAAAAAATGGTCAACCATATAAAACAAACATAATTAAACATGGTCAAATTTAATCTATCATAATGTCATATATAGCCATTGAGAATGCAACAATTTGATATAAGTCAACCAACATGACTGTTGCAATGTGTCATGACCATTGACAACTTCACGATCCAACCATCACAATGCAACATAATCATTGATGCATGTTGTAATGTGACATAAATATTGATGAATATATCATGTTCACATAAGTCAACAAAGATAAATATCACAATAGATATAACCATATTATAAACCACTTAGTCTCATAGTTTAGCTATGGCCAACCTTGTTTAACCATGGCTAACAACAATTGATCAAGGGCGAATATGGTTAAGTATGGTTAACCATAGTTGACCATTAACTTTGCTACTAAACTATTCAATGGCTAAAATGCACAATTGAGTGAAGAATATCCTTCAAACATGATGAACCATAGTTGACCATAGTTAACGATAATTAAGCATAGCTCATTATGGTAATCTAAGTCAACCATAATGAAACATTGACTATGAAAATCAAACATAGTCAAACATAGTCAAACATACTCAACCACAATCAACCATAATAATATCAATATTGCATTTTAATATTATTAATTCTCACAATAATATAAGGTAAATAGTATCCATATAAACTTTATAATATAATAAAATATAAATATATATTATATGTATCTCGAACAAACAAATTATAAACTTAACATAATATACTATTATCAATAAATTTACTTTATATAATTTTATTTATTTAAGTAATGATTAATAAATAAATTGATAAATATTATATAATAATATTATAGCATAAATAATTCAAATTATTTATGCTACTAAAAGCCATTGGAAATACAATTGGGAAATTTTACTGTAGGTGCCCAGAAACAGAGGAATATGCCAGAACCACCTATGCACGCATCTGTGTGGAAATGGACTTCAGGGTCGAATTCCCAGCAGAAATACATCTAACAAGTAAAGACTATGTGTGGAACCAGAAACTGGATTATGAAAGTGTCCTCTTCAGATGTCGATCCTGCTTTGAGACAGGGAACCTAGCCAAAAATTGCCAAAAGCCTCTCAGAAAAACTCTGCTAGAAAAAATCACCACAGGTCTACATGGTGGGAAGGAGCACAAAAGAACACTACATTGTCACCAAAGAAGAATACTCTCGAGAGGACTTTGAATCACAAGAAATCGGGCAAGAAAGAAACAATTCTCAAGACAAGCAGGAGGAAAGCCCAACGATAAGGGTCCAAATACCGCACAAAATAAATCTTCATTTAACAGCGAAGCAGATCTCCTATACCAAACTTCTTCTCCGACTATCTTCAAAAGGATGAACACAATAGATCGTGTAGCTAAGACACCAATGTCTCAAGAATCAGAAGAGATGAAGGAGACGCAAGATAAAGAAAGTTGGAAGACCGTAGAGAAAAAAAAGAAAGCTACAACACCAATCTCGCCAAGAAAGACGAGAAGCCAGACAATTAGAAACTAAGAAAGAAAATTATAGGTCTGATAGACCAATTTGGTCTCAGTGGACATTAACCACCATCATCATCATCATCATTAAAGATCTAATATAATATTATATAACATTTATATTTATGTTTATAAATATTATATTATTACCCTTTAATATCTCATAAATTATTATTTTGTATAATAATAAAAAACAATGTTTAATATTATATTATAAATACATTTAATTGTTAATTATTTTTAAATAATTTTATGTATTTATTAAAATAACAAAAATATGTTTCCAAATGCATGGGCATTTAAGAGTTCTCTTAATGCCATTTCATTGCATTCTTATGACAAAACCATCTTCACATAAAAGTTTGTAACAATAAAATTATATCTATATTATTTTTCATAATTCCTATGACAAAGCCATCTTCAGATAAAAGTTCGTAACAATAAAATTATATTTATATTCTTTTTAATAATTATTATGACAAATCATATTCACATAAAAGTTTGTAACAATAAAATTATATCTATATTGTTTTTAATAAAAACAAAAAGATACTTATTGTGCATTTAAAGATAATCCATGTGCAAGGGCAAGAAAAATGATAACCAAAATATCACATTAATTATTTATCTTAAAATTTTGAAAAGTCTATTAGAGAGTGATATGGTAGAAATAGATAAATTGAGAGTTAAGGCCAGATTCATGATTATATTCGTGGTATAATTATTTTAGGTTTTAATCGTGATTTAGGTTCCTTGTTTTAACCTAATTTTAGTTTTTGAAATCTTATTTACAAGTTTATTTCTATCTTGTAAATATAAGACAAAAAATATAATTATTTTAGATTTAGTCGTGATTTAAGTTTATTGTTTCAACCTAATTTTAGCTTTTGAAATCTTATTTACAAGTCTATTTCTATCTTTATAATATAATATCGAACAAAAAAAAATAACAAAAATATATGTCGAGAACATGTCTAGATTGAGAATTTCATCATATGACATATGTATATAAAGATATTGAGAAAAACACATTTCCACATCTATTGAATAACCAACATTGAATAACCATAAATTTGTAGTTGAATTACATCAAACTCTTGCATTAGATTCAAGACTAGTTTTAGAGATATCAATTCATAGAAGTTATTGTTTTTCAGACTAATTTAATCTTTAAAAGAATTACTATGATATGAAGATTAGCATAGAAATCCCGCTAACCCTGCAAACCCTCCGTTAAGAGGGTTGAGACACCATTACGAAGTATCCCATATAATGTCTTCATTTATTGCCACTTCAAATTGGTAGTGAGAGATATTTTTTCTTGCACCTATGGTTAGTATTTTAAAATATAAATGACTTGGAACACACATTAAGGGGTAGTTCCCCTCACCCTATGTCACGTTATGTCACGTTAAAGGTATTTTTCTTCATTTAAAAGTCTCCTTTCTAGTACACTAAGTTTTGGAGGCCTATTCAATACTTCCTTCTTTACGAGGATTCCTTATCCCTATTTCCATCTACTCTTTTTTCCATTCCTCCTTGGAATATGGGCATTCCACAATGATAGCTTTTTCTAGGAGATGAGAGTAACAACACCATCTTAATCCAATAAAATTATTTTTCTAAATAACTACCCATGTAAGTGTCTTATTACGTCAACTCTGTCGCATGAATATGTTGTTTTGGATTAAAATTATTTTTCTAAATAACTTCCCATGTAAGTGTCTTATTACGTCAACTCTGTCGCATGAAAATGTTGTTTTTTTGGTTGGAAATTTCAATTTCCAAATGGTTT
Source organism: Pinus tabuliformis (assembly GCA_031772625.1). NCBI lineage: Eukaryota > Viridiplantae > Streptophyta > Pinopsida > Pinales > Pinaceae > Pinus > Pinus tabuliformis. The sequence continues at coordinate 1,256,121,899 of CM062804.1, forward strand.
TCCACCACTGGAACTTTGACATTTTCTTCCTTCTTTTATTAATGCTTTGTAGCTTATTTTTGGAACAGAATCCCCCATGGGATTCAATGATGAATCAACAAATTGTATTCTTCTTTGATTTTAACATTGCAATATTTTAATATGAAAAAATCCATAATAACTTTATGGAGGACATTTGAGTAAAAAAGAATCATATTGCTTAGTTGGTTCCTTTTAAAATCGTTGACTTAGAACAAGGTATGAAATATTTGGGTTACTTCTTGAAGCCATATCAATATAAAACTCTCATTGGAAGTGATTGATAAAGTGGAGAAGAAATTAAACATTTCGACATGTGCTTTCCCAAATGAGGTTGTTTGGTAGTGGTAAAAGTAGTTCTAGAAGATATTCTAATCTATTAGATATTGGTTACCTATGTTTCAAAAGGAATTTTTGAAGCCATTAAGAAACTTTGTTACAAAATTATATAGTCTGGTGATTAATAAAAGTATCTATTGGTTTTGGTTAATTGAAAAATGTTGGCATTATCAAAAGTTATTGCAGGATGGGGGCTCAAAAATCCCTTTCACCTCTCAAAATCTGTGTAAAAATGTGTGGAGGCTAATTCAGGGAACAAGTCTATGAACCCAAGGAACAAGTCTATGGTTTCAGGTTGCAATATCTATGTATATATCCTGTAATAATATGGAATATTAGAATAAAAATCCCCTCAAACAATTAAATGATGTTTAAATAATTTGAAAGGTTGTTATTAATGCATTCCATTTGCCTGACAATCAGTTGATTTGAAAATTTAGGAAATGTGATAAATGCAAATTGGTCTTGAACCTCGGGTAGAAAGAAAAGGTATGGATAAATTTTTGTTACATATGAATCAAGAACTAAAGAACAAAGCTTGTTATAACCTTTGATGGGTTGCAAACTAGGAATGGAGCATAACTTAAAACCAACTGTGGCTATCATGGGTGGGTTTGGTTATGAGGAAAATATGTAGAGAAATAAAAAAGTACACAAACATCCTTAATTACCATTCTAGTTACTTTAAAAAATAATGTCATGATAATTTTAAGTTTTTTAATGATTCTTCTAGTGCATTCACAAAATACCCATAAAGTTCTTATGAATTTTTTCATATTAATAATCATTATAATTTCTTTACAAAATAAATTGATGATACTTTTGAATATTTTAGTGACTTTTTATGTGCTTTCACAAAAAGGTATTTTATCAACAAATTTTAGATGTTTGATATTTCATGATAGTCATATTAAAACATCTTTAATACTAGAATTTCCTTTTCATTTTTTAGTAATCTACTTAATTTTTTTTAAACTATGGTGAATTGATAACTTGTTGGAGTAATTTAGACTGGGCCCAAGATCGAAACATCTGGTTACCATTATAACATCAAGAGACAAGCTAGATATACCAATAACTTATGAATGAGCAAGAGTGTAGATGGCACCCCAGGTGCCTATTCATCAGCCCTTATCACAATGGGTTAACATGACATCTTTTATGAGAATTGAAACCAAATGGAGAGGACAACAAACCACTTTCCCAATTACTCAAGCATTAAAAGATGAAGAACCTCCTTCTTTAAGACCCTCCCTAATTTAAAATTTAATCCTTAATAAATTTAATAAAAATTATATGAACTTTTATTATTATAATTTATATTTAATTTTTATATAATAATTATATTTCTAATATTGTAATATAATATTATAAATATTATTATTATTATTATTATTATTATCCAATTTTAAGGTCACTTTCAAGCCAGACACTAAATTGGTGTATGAGACTCCCTTGTAGTCTAGGGAGACATACTCTACACCCTAGAGACCGCCCAAAGATTTGACTACTAAGTTTACGCAGACATACATAATTTCTAATATTGTAATATAATATTATAAATAATATGAATTATTATTATTATCCAATTTTAAGGTCACTTTCAAGCCAGACACTAAATTGGTGTATGAGACTCCCTTGTAGTCTAAGGAGACATACTATACACCCTAGAGATCGCCCAAAGATTTGACTACTAAGTTTACGAAGACATACATGCTCTACCCCTGTGAAAAAACACTCTTAACCATTGAGCCCACTCAAACTCTATAAAATTATATCATATTTAATTAAAAATAATATCATTATAAACTTAATTATAATTAATTATGCGTCAATAAATTTATATTTATATTAATATTAATATTTGATACTTAATATTTTAAAATTTACATACATATTTATTACTTTTTATTAATAATGTAAATATTATTAATGTAAATATTATTAGTGTAATAGTTATTAATAGTGTTTTTTTTATATAGCTTTTATTAGAAAAAATCACTTTTCTATAATAGAAAATTTGTGTGAAGATTTTTTTTGTTTTTTTTTATATTTTATCCTTAAATATTATAGCACAGCAATGTAATTATTAAATAATTTTGATTTTTGTTTTTTTAATTATGTAATAATTTTTAATAAAAATATTAATTTTTAATGGTTTGAAATATACTTGTAAATGTAAAAATGAATGAATTACGAACCAAATTTATCCATAAAAATGCCACGCACATCACGACACACTCGAAAAGGTGGCACTGTTAACTGTATGTCGACGATTAAAAAACAGAAACAAATGACAGCTTTTAACGAGGAACCATGGATAGGCATCCTGCGGATGCGATCAGGGCGATAGGCATCCTGCGGAGGCATGGGTATCCACTATTCTTCGTCTCATACGCATCCGGGTCACGGCTACTGTTATCATCTGTAATCGGCAGGCATCCACTAATTTTCAGCATCTGTTATGGTGAATTAAATAGCTTCTCTTAAGGCATTAAAAAACTTAAAAGTCAGTTGCCCTGCAAAGTCTACAGAATAGAATACATTGGTGTTTAAACCATACGGAGAAAAAGCTGTAACTTTTCTAGAACGTGTAGCCATCAGCATCTAAAAGTCCTATGACCTTTTCTAGAACGTGTAGCCATCATTATATAAGAGCGCATCCATTGTGAAGGATAATAATATTCTCTCTATGCAAGCCTTCTATGAAGCCTTGTATGCAGCGATCTTTTCCACGGCTGAACTAACTCTAGCTATCACCAATACTAATTCCATTGGTGTTCTGTTTGGCTACCATTTATGGTTCGATTTAATGAACAATATGGGGCACTGCAACTTCGAGTTTCTCCCCCAGTTTGCATTTAAGATGTTCCCCTTTCTGAAATACTTCATGTACACACCCTCGTAAGTAATTCACGGCTATGTATATACTAATACAAAAAGGATGGCTGGTTGTCCAGTATGTCTTTGAAATTTCTCGAGAGCTGGCTGAGTAGCTGCCACTTCACTTTCCTTTTTCCTTTTCGATTCTAAAATGAAAAATGCTTTTGCAGATTTCATTCTCTTCATCATTCTCAAGTGCATACCAACTTCAGTCTTTTCATGCCAATTTACGACTATCTTTACGGAACAGTCGACAAATCTTCGGATACTCTCTACGAGGCTGCAAGTGAAGGTAAATATCTCTGTCACGCAGTGTCAACGGAAAGACAAGGGTTGAATAGCTCAATATTTATTTCTGAAAGACAAGGGTTGAATAGCTCGATATATATCTCTGTCACACAGCGTAAATGGTAAAATAAAAACAGAAACAAAAATAACTGGAATTCATCCTTTGTGACCAAATGATTTAATTTGAAACAGGGCGCAAAGAGAGCGTTGATTTCGTATACTTAACGCATTTAACAAACCTGCTGTCGGTTTTTCATTTGCGGCAAAGCCATACTCTTCCAAATGGTATATAAGGATGTTGTGGCCTATAAGCAACGCAGTCATGCTGGTCTTATCGACTTTTGGAAGAACATTCACCTCCGAAAAGAATCGGCTAGATCGATTGCATATGCAGACATGGGTGATTCCACGATACACTTTTCAGGTGATACATGCTCATATTTAGGTTTAATAATTCATTTGTTTTTTTGGCATTTTAAAAAGTTTATAATCATTATGTCGTGATTATGTATAGAGGAGCTATATCAATTTAAATGCATTTTCAGTTTGGTATAAAAGCGATTAATATATATTAATATATAATATAAATTGATTGTATTAATATATTATTAATTAAAAATCTAAAATCTTTTATTACTAGAATTTGTTGTGTGTTCTTGAAGTTGTGTTTGCATTAATGGTTCTAATTAATATTTGTTAGTTTTAAGATTTTATATAGAATTTGTTATGTGTTCTTGAAGTTGTCTTTGCATTAGTTGTTCTAATTAATATTTGTTAGTTTTAAGATTTTATATTCTAGGATTCTATTTAATTAGATTGTAATCCTATATTCTTAGTGTGAGTATAGCGCTGTTTTTATGAGCTTTGTCAGTGCAACTCATCTTCCAATTCTTTCAATAATTTAGTTTACTATAATTTCTGAGTTAGTAATACAGCTAGGGCATGGGATTCTAGAATGATGATGTTTGTGAGCGATCTCCTTGGCGCAGAGTCTGAGTGCTGTATTGGAGTCTGGTATGGTGAAGAAGATCATTGAAGTTTTGTGTTAAACTTATTGTGCATTGGCGTGGCTGAGGGGAGCCCGTAGAGTTATTTTGATCGCTTAAAGAATTGATTGCTCGGAAAAGGCTCATGAAGCTGGCATCATTGCTGCAGCGGGAAGGAAACGAACAGATGAATTATTCTTGATCAAGTTACAAAGATGTTTAGAGCACATGACGTATATTCCAAAATATCTAAGAAACAATATGATTGTGCCAAGAACTAGCATTATGCAAAGATATATGGTATCAGTACAATAGTGTTCTATAATGCAAAGATATATGGTATTAGTACAACATTCATATATGGTAATCTATGTTACGGGAGAACATAATAACAAAGTATTTATTATATAACTTGCCATATAACAGTTTACTTTGGGATATGAGGAGCAGATAAGATGCCGTGCTTTTTCTTGCTATTTATAATCTTCTTATACAATCTCATTGATATTTCTATTTTTGACTAATTCTGTATTGAGACATTTATTTGCAGCCTTCTTTCTTTCTAATTTTGCTGTTATGGGTTATGGTCCTATGAATATTTATATATATGTTGTGAGGTGCTCATAATAGATTATTTACATCTTGCAGTATTTTCTACCTTCTGAGAAAGCAAGGATTAACCAGCTCATTGAAGATTCCATATTGGACGCGGAGAAGAAGGGAGCGAAAGTTATAAGTCTGGGCCTTCTCAACAAGGTATTGATCAATTCATCCGTCATTAGTCTTCCATTTTTATTCCATTTGGCTGAAACAGAACCGGTTTATATTTTTTCTATTGATTATGCCCAGAATGAAGACTTGAACCGAAGTGGAAAACAGTTCGTCAAGCAACACGAGAATCTCAGAATTCGAATTGTTGATGGTAGTACTTTGGCAGCGGCTTTTATTTTGAATTCAATTCCAGAGAAGGAAACGTCCGATGTGCTTATTATTTCTGGGGGAGCATGCAAGTTGGAATCGGGTAGAGCAAGAGTGCTATGTGAGCGTGGGGTTAGGGTCCAGGTTTGCATATCTGTCCCACATAAATCAGCGATTTATTTAGGTTTACACAGCTCCACTTTGCCTTCCAGTTTTATTCACTGACAAGTTAGTTTTCATGGCCGGCAGCTTCTGGTGGACTCAGAAGAACAAATCGAGAAATCAAAGATGAAAGTCCCTCGGGAATTTAGACATAATCTCTTCCACGTCGCAAGCTACCCGTCATGCATTACCTGCAAGGTCGTTCTATGCATTTGCTAGTCGTTTGTAATGTTGCAGAGGTGTGATCCAAAGATTTTCCCTAGCGAAATTGTTTTGATTAATTCATATCATGGTTAGAAGTTTGTCGTAATTCATATCATCATTTGAAGCACGCTGTAATGGGGTTAGAGGATGTTTATTCACATAGAGGTCCCATGCACTGTTGGGTTTGACTAACCGCAGAATTTTTTGAAATTAATTAGGTAGATTATAAATTGTCATCGGTACCTTTAGGATTTTGGTGATATTGGTATACATAGCGTGAGAAACTTTTATATGGTACCAGAGCTTTGGCTCAGTTTCAATTCCTTAGTTACTCCTAAAAATTGTTGCACTATGAAGGGTTGTTTTAAGTATTTTAAATTTTTCATAAAAGCTGAAAGTGATCATTTAAAATAGATATTTGATGAAAAGTCGAATATGGTACAGATATGGATTGTAGGCAGATGGCTTAGTCGAGATGATCAGATGAAGGCACCCGAGGGCACTCGTTTTATTCCGCTTCTTCCCTTTCCAATACCGAATGTTCGTGACGACTGCAGTTACGAGACCGTTCCTTCAATGAGTGTGCCCAAAAATCTTGAGAATCTGCATGCCTGTGAGGTAAGCTTTGTATTTTGTAAAAGTTATGTGTGCGCACTCGCATTATTTTATGCGAAATGTTTGACGGTGATTCCGTGATTTTGTCGGATGGAAAACGAAACGAAAGAACGGGTTGCCTAGAAGAGTGCTCAGCGCATGGCGAGTTGGAGGAATTGTGCATGCACTAGAAGATTGGAATCATCATGAATGTGATGATGTCATTGACAGCGACACCGTTACTCGAGTATGGGAAGCTGCCATCAAACATGGCTTTCATCCTTTCAATTCGATCAAAGCAAATTAATGATGTTTACGTAGCTGGAGAGTCCGAATAAATTCCTCACTTCTGAGATATTGAGGATTCAGACTGGTTTTAAAGAAAATAGTAGTTTTTATTGCTGGTACTACAATTTCAGTCAGTTAAATAGGTAGTGAGTCAATTATATAGGTAGTTTTAATGACTGTACTGTCAATAGTGAGTATTAGCCTGATGTCAATTTGAAAAGAATAGGGGTGAGGGGTAAACTGTCATTTGATTAATGGCAATATGTTAAAAGACATGCAGATTTGGTATAGGTATAATATTTTTATTATATGCCATTTTGTTTTTTATATAATTTTAATATTTTCACACTATGAATTTCTTAAAGTTATATAATTGTAAATTTTTATCTATTTTTTTATATTATTATGAATAAAATAACATATAGTTATCAATGATCAATCATGGTGGTTAACCATGGTTGAATGTCCCATTGTGACAATGATTGTCTCTGTATGAAAATCAATCCTGGTCAATCATGATTAGTCATGGTTGACGATGGTTAACTATGATTAACCAAGGCACTTTTAAGACATTTTTTTAAGACAATTTTTTTTTGTCTTAAAAAGTCACTTTTTATTTTAGTTATTTTACATTAAAATTTAATATCAAATTGTCTTAAATATAAAATTTAAGACAAAAACAACTTGAGACAAAAATATTTTAAGACGAAATTTTATATTTAACCCAAAAACACTTTAAGATTATTTTAAAGCAAAACTTTAAATTTAAGACAAAAACAATTTGAGACAAATATTTTTAGATGCATTTGATTGCCTTAAATACACAAAAATATTTTAAGATGCAATTGATTGCCCTAAATCCTAAAAAAATTATTGATGTAGATTGTTAGTAAAAGTGTATTCATGATTCACTATAAGAGATGGTGACATACCATGGAGTTTAAAGATATTATTTGTGAATACTTAAGTGAGTGTGAAATCTTTAAAGTGTTGTTTTAGAGTACAAAAATAACATATTTGGTGTTATCACTGTAAAACTTCCTTAAAAAAATTTGGACAACTTACATGGTTTCTCAATTCTTGTATCAGTCATGGTCAAGTCATGATGTTAAAGGGTCTCTAGGTCATTTCATGTTTTAAGGGTTAGGTCATAAGGTTAGAAGTCTTTTAAGATCACATCTCTTTTCCAAATAATGTTTGACAGCCTCATTCCATGTTTTAGAAGTCTTACCAGGTGTTTATAAGTCATACCTCACATCATTTTGGAGAAATTTTGAAAGTAGCTACGAAATCATTGAACTAGGAGTTTTCGTAGCGTGCTACGAAACCCCTGTAGCAGCCTGTTTCAGCAGAAAAAACTCTGCTTTCTGCGTTTACTAGTAAATTTCCAGAAGGGGTTCTGAGCAGCTGAAAACTTAATTTTGAAAACTGAAAGAGGCTTTTATTCCTAACATACCAAACTACAAAAACCTCTTTCATTTTCTTCAAATCCATTCTGAGGTGGGAGGAATTTATGATCAAACTTGCGCTACGAAACTGCTGTAGGTGCAAGTTTTCCACAGGCATATTTCTCTGTTTTACACCTGTTTTTTTCAAAATCAGTTTCTGGTCACATGAAAGGGTATTTTGGAATTCTGAAGGAGGTTTATCTTCATCAACTCTCCTACTACAATAACCTATCTCAATTTCTTCATAAGTGTTTTCAGTTGGGAGATAATAAGCTTTCTTTGAAACCCTAATTTCAGAAAACAGATTTTTCCTGTTTGCCACGTGTTTTTCAAGGACAGTTTTTGGACAGCTGGAGTAATGTTTTCAAAAACCAGGAGAGGTTTTTGTTCTGGACAACATGGGCTACAAAAACCTCCTTCATTTTCGTAAAATGTGTCATGGATGAAGAGATAAAGGCTCTGTCCCACGTGCCAATTTTCAAGGATCTAAACCTAAAAACAGGGAAACATGTTCCCTAATTTCTAGGGTTTGTCTTCAGCAGTCAGATGACCACGTGGGAGGCTTCATCAAATTCGACTTCTTGAGGTTGCAAGTTGTCAAATAATGATTTAAATACATAGATAAGGTTGTTGAATCATGATAAGGAGTTACACTCCTAGTTGCATTAGGTCTCTAGGACTGCTAGTTAGGTGTCATTTGCATTTAATAATTAGTTTTATGTATCAATAGGTGTCATAGTAGGATGAATTCGAATTCCCCTCATGCTGGAGGAGGAATCTCAGTTATGTAAAGAGCTCTATATATAGAAGAAGATCTGATGTACAAAGGGTTGTAAAATTTTATGATACAACTTGTATTTGGCTTATGTAAAGACTCATTTTCAGTAATATAATTTTGACTTTACTTCTCAGGATTCATGAAGGATTTCTTATGTTCAGAATATGTGATCTTGTCCTCTCCATAATTTTTACAGTGGTATAGATGTATAATCACTAAGAATTCACTGAATGTGCTCTGATTTCCTGTATGCATTTATAAATTGTGGTCCCATATGAGTTATGTTCTGAATGTCTAAATGCTGAGTACCCTGACTTCTATGTAAGGTTGAGTTCACTGTTATATTGAGGTGTTGTTGACTCCATAAGCCCAATGGATAGTTGTTTAATGTGTTTCCAGCATTCATATTTGTCACACTTGTTCTATAAGAGTTAGCCATCTTAATCTTTATCAAATCATTAACCTTTGAGAGAGCCCTCTCAGGTTGAGGAGGCTAAGCCTCAGCCAAAAGTTGGTTTGAAATAGTTACTTGAAGTCTTCCTGGTCTGCAGCCTTCCAGGGCCTGATTTTGAGATAACATTTTGGTGCGTCTGCCGGGAGTCGAACCCGGTCTATTGCTTGGAAGGCAATTATCCTAACCGTGAGTATGAAATTGATTGCAAACACCAAGAAGAAGTACCGGAAGATAGCTTTTATAACCCTAGGCAGAGGAAAAGGTTGTTCATTTTTGTAATTCCTTGCAGCAGCTTGCATCAAAGAATGATCTTTATAATGAAGAAAATTACATTGTTTGTGGGCATCATGCAGAAAGGCAGTTGGATAGCACATCAAAGGGGTCTTGTGTGGTTGAGAATCAGTTGTCTGAGGATTTAGACTGTTATGATGGTCATCAAAATAATCATGTCTTCTTTGACCCTATAAGTGAATACATGGCAAAGCTTTGCACACCAGTATTTCATTTTCATTTGCATTATGAAGATCAGGTACATTATAAGTTGATTTGGTCATCTCACTATCATGGTTATTTTGAGGTTGAATGCAGTCAAGAACCTCTAATATCAGAAAGAACAATTGATGGCTTTATTGGAAATATCATGTTGCTTGACCTAAAGTGGAAATTGGAGCTAGTAGGTAGGTAGGAAAATGCAAATAAGCTTAGGGTAGGTTGACTGAGCATCTATTTCAGTAGGTGCAGTGTGAATTCTTCTTACAAAAAATTATTCAAGGCTTGAGGAGCAGATTGGGCATAAGTTCAAAGTTTTCTTCTAGAGGATGGATAGCGGCGCTGGAGCTACAGGTTCTTAATGTACCACAAGGGCACACTATCCCTAGTGGAGCCACTGTTATCACTGTAAAACTTCCTTAAAAAAATTTGGACAACTTACATGGTTTCTCAATTCTTGTATCAGTCATGGTCAAGTCAGGGTGTTAAAGGGTCTCTAGGTCATTTCATGCTTTAAGGGTTAGGTCATAAGGTTAGAAGTCTTTTAAGATCATATCTCTTTTCCAAATAATGTTTGACAACCTCATTCCATGTTTTAGAAGTCTTACCAGGTGTCTATAAGTCATATCTCACATCTTTTTGGAGAAATTTTGAAAGTAGCTACGAAATCACTGAACTAGGAGCTTTCGTAGCACGCTACGAAACCCCTGTAGCAGCCTGTTTCAGTAGAAAAAACTCTGCTTTCTGCGTTTACTAGTAAATTTCCAGAAGGGGATCTGAGTAGCTGAAAACTTAATTTTGAAAACTGAAAGAGGCTTTTATTCCTAACATACCAAACTACAAAAACATCTTTCATTTTCTTCAAATCCATTCTGAGGTGGGAGGAATTTATGATCAAACTTGCGCTACGAAACTGCTGTAGGTGCAAGTTTTCCACAGGCATATTTCTCTGTTTTAGCAGCCTTTTTCAAGATCAGTTTCTGGTCACATGAAAGGGTATTTTGGAATTTTGAAGGAGGTTTATCTTCATCAACTCTCCTACTACAATAACCTATCTCAATTTCTTCATAAGTGTTTTCAGTTGGGAGATAATAAGCTTTCTTTGAAACCCTAATTTCAGAAAACGGACTTTTCCTGTTGCCACGTGTTTTTCAAGGACAGTTTCTGGACAGCTGGAGTAATGTTTTCAAAAACCAGGAGAGGTTTTTGTTCTGGACAACATGGGCTACAAAAACCTCCTTCAGTTTCGTAAAATGTGTCATGGATGAAGAGATAAAGGCTCTGTCCCACGTGCCAATTTTCAAGGATCTAAACCTAAAAACAGGGAAACATGTTCCCTAATTTCTAGGGTTTGTCTTCAGCAGTCAGATGACCACGTGGGAGGCTTCATCAAATTCGACTTCTTGAGGTTGCAAGTTGTCAAATAATGCTTTAAATACTTAGATAAGGTTGTTGAATCATGATAAGGAGTTACACTCCTAGTTGCATTAGGTCTCTAGGACTGCTAGTTAGGTGTCATTTGCATTTAATAATTAGTTTTATGTATCAATAGGTGTCATAGTAGGATGAATTCGAATTCCCCTCTGTTATCACTGTAAAACTTCCTTAAAAAAATTTGGACAACTTACATGGTTTCTCAATTCTTGTATCAGTCATGGTCAAGTCATGGTGTTAAAGGGCCTCTAGGTCATTTCATGCTTTAAGGGTTAGGTCATAAGGTTAGAAGTCTTTTAAGATCATATCTCTTTTCCAAATAATGTTTGACAACCTCATTACATGTTTTAGAAGTCTTACCAGGTGTCTATAGGTCATATCTCACATCTTTTTGGAGAAATTTTGAAAGTAGCTACGAAATTACTGAACTAGTATTTTTCGTAGCGTGCTACGAAACCCCTGTAGCAGCCTGTTTCAGCAAAAAAACTCTGCTTTCTGCGTTACTAGTAAATTTCCAGAAGGGGTTCTGAGTAGCTGAAAACTTAATTTTGAAAACTGAAAGAGGCTTTTATTCCTAACATACCAAAATACAAAAAAACCTCTTTCATTTTCTTCTAATCCATTCTGAGGTGGGAGGAATTTATGATCAAACTTGTGCTACGAAACTGCTGTAGGTGCAAGTTTTCCACAGGCATATTTCTCTGTTTTAGCAGCCTTTTTCAAGATCAGTTTCTGGTCACATGAAAGGGTATTTTGGAATTCTGAAGGAGGTTTATCTTCATCAACTCTCCTACTACAATAACCTATCTCAATTTCTTCATAAGTATTTTCCGTTGGGAGATAATAACCTTTCTTTGAAACCCTAATTTCAGAAAACGGATTTTTCCTTGTTTGCCACGTGTTTTTCAAGGACAGTTTCTGGACAGGTGGAGTAATGTTTTCAAAAACCAGGAGAGGTTTTTGTTCTAGACAACATGGGCTACAAAAACCTTCATTTTCATAAAATGTGTCATGGATGAAGAGATAAAGGCTCTGTCCCACGTGCCAATTTTCAAGGATCTAAACCTAAAAACAGGGAAACATGTTCCCTAATTTCTAGGGTTTGTCTTCAGCAGTCAGATGACCACGTGGGAGGCTTCATCAAATTCGACTTCTTGAGGTTGCAAGTTGTCAAATAATGCTTTAAATACTTAGATAAGGTTGTTGAATCATGATAAGGAGTTACACTCCTAGTTGCATTAGGTCTCTAGGACTGCTAGTTAGGTGTCATTTGCATTTAATAATTAGTTTTATGTATCAATAGGTGTCATAGTAGGATGAATTTGAATTCCCCTCATGCTGGAGGAGGAATCTCAGTTATGTAAAGAGCTCTATATATAGAAGAAGATCTGATGTACAAAGGGTTGGAAAATTTTATGATACAGCTTGTATTTGGCTTATGTAAAGACTCATTTTCAGTAATATAATTTTGACTTTACTTCTCAGGATTCATGAAGGATTTCTTATGTTCAGAATATGTGATCTTGTCCTCTCCATAATTTTTACAGTGGTATAGATGTATAATCACTCAGAATTCACTGAATGTGCTCTGATTTCCTGTATGCATTTATAAACTGTGGTCCCATATGAGTTATGTTCTGAATGTCTAAATGCTGAGTGCCCTGACTTCTATGTAAGGTTGAGTTCACTGTTATATTGAGGTGTTGTTGACTCCATAAGCCCAATGGATAGTTGTTTAATGTGTTTCCAGCATTCATATTTGTCACACTTGTTCTATAAGAGTTAGCCATCTTAATCTTTATCAAAATCATTAACCTTTGAGAGAGCCCTCTCAGGTTGAGGAGGCTAAGCCTCAGCCAAAAGTTGGTTTGAAATAGTTACTTGAAGTCTTCCTGGTCTGCAGCCTTCCAGGGCCTGATTTTGAGATAACATTTGGAACAATGATAAACTACAACGATGATGACATATTTGTTTCTAGATTTGGGTATCCTTACACTATGGAATAACTAAAGATTATAGTTTGCCTAGTGTTTTCACTATTTCTCCCTAATGTAGTGGAAAAGTGACATTTGGCCACAAAAGTGTAGATGTTCTTCTTCATTCCTTCCAAAAACAAAATGAATGTTTGATATGGTTCATATGTTTATGAAAAACATGACTTACTATTGGAGATTAATGGTGTTTAGGTAACATTGTTGATTTAAAGGTGGAAGTCTACTCAAATGCAATCACCCTTTAGAGAGAATCTCTTTATTGTGTCAAGTGTACCCATAAGATGCATGGAGTGCCATTTGAAGTTATTAGATTGGTTGGGTGATCTTTGTATCAACGAACCATTCCTTGTGGATCTAATTCTTGCTATAATCAAGGATAGTGAAAATAGGGACCATTCCTTATCATATTTTTCAAGAGAAATAATCTATGACAACATTCTCCCTAACCTTCTTATAAATTATCTTTGGATATTGGTGATCCATCTCTATTTCTTTGTGGATGAAACCATTTTCTCTAGGAAGTATTTAAAGCTACAATGATTAATTTTGATCTAGAAAAATTACCCAAGTAGTTATGGACATTGGATATCCATAGCATGCAAGACATCCATCATTTCTTTTCATAAGTGATTTTTCTCAATTACCTCTCATAGGGCAGTTTGTTTGTAAAGCTTATTGGCCGTCACTCTTGCATGGATATTTCTTCGATGTCTTTACCTAATACATCATATCCCAAAAAAGAAGTCATAGTTAAGTTAAGTAGAGTAAGTACTAGAATTGTACACATAACAATCTTTAAATCTCGCAAAGCCTAATCTACAACTTCAATCCTACTAGAAATGTTTTTTTTTTTAATCAAGACAATTAGGAGAGTAAATATATATTTACTTATGTCTTGTTGAGATTTCTCTATTAACTAACAAGGCCAAGAAAAATTTGTAAACTTGTAAGTGTCTTAGGATGTGAACAATCCCTCATGCTACAATTTTCTTTGGGTTTATGTGTACACCATCATTACTAACAATATGACCCAAATATTCTACATCAAATATAATAAAGGTAGACTCAAACCTATTGAGAAATAGTTTATGATTATAAAGTATTTGTAAGACTTGATCCACAATGGTGATATGGGAATGATAAGTTTTAATGTAGATTAGAATTTCCTCAAAACATACAACACAAAATGAAGTAGAAAATGTTAAAATAGGTAGCTCATGACACTTTGGCATGTGAGAGGTGTATTTCAAAGGCCAAAGGGAATTACCAAGAATTCTTAATGACCTTCATGAGATGTTATAGCTCCTTAATATACATGTCGGATACAATAGTTGCACTCAATTAATTTTATTAGGTATCTAAATAGGGAGGATCAACCATAACCTTAGACATACTGCATGATTGCTTAGATACTAAAGAGTAATCTTTTTAACTATTTCCATCTTTTTTTTCATAAGTGATTTTTCTCAAGTACCTCTCATAGGGTAGTTTGTTTGTAAAGCTTATTGGCCTCCACTCTTGCATGGATATTTCTTCGATTTCTTTACCTAATACATCATATCCCAAAAAAGAAGTCTTAGTTAAGTTAAGTAGAGTAAGTACCAGAATTGTACACATAACAATCTTTAAATCTCGCAAAGCCTAATCTATAACTTCAATCCTACTAGAAATGTTTTTTTTTTTTTTTTAAATTGAGACAATTAGGAGAGTAAATATATATTCCCTTATGTCTTGTTGAGATTTCTCTATTAACTAATAAGGCCAAGAAAAATTTGTAAACTTGTAAGTGTCTTAGGATGTGAATAATCCCTCATGCTACAATTTTCTTTGGGTTTATGTGTACACCATCATTACTAACAATATGACCCAAATATTCTACATCAAATATAATAAAGGTAGACTCAAACCTATTGAGAAAGAGTTTATGATTATAAAGTATTTGTAAGACTTGATCCACAATGGTGATATGGGAATGCTAAGTTTTAATGTAGATTAGAATTTCCTCAAAACATACAAGGACAAAATGATGTAGCAAATGTTAAAATAGGTAGCTCATGAGACTTTGGCATGTGAGAGGTGTATTTCAAAGGCCAAAGGGAATTACCAAGAATGCTTAATGAACTTCATGAGATGTTATAGCTCCTTAATATACATGTCGGATACAATAGTTGCACTCAATTAAGTTTATTAGGTATCTAAATAGGGAGGATCAACCATAACCTTAGACATACTGCATGATTGCTTAGATACTAAAGAGTAATTTTTTTAACTATTCTTCTTGGTACAACTATAGTATCAAGACAATTGATTAGTGTATCTAAATTTAGTTTTAGGAAACCTAGGTGACTTCCAATATAACCATGGGTATATGGAAGTAAAATTACCTATAGAGGGATTACCTAATGTGGTACTATTCAAATGGGGTGCTATTAGGGGTTACAAGATCTCCATGAAAGTGGAACTATTGTATTTCATGTATGTATGTTTTCCATAACATAGTTTTATCCATTGAATTATATATCACTATGTTAATTACAGACAATGAATCACATCTCAAGCTTAAAAAATTGCTCTCGAATATGTGTTCAAGAAAGTGTTCTAATATTGCTTGTCGTATTATTTACTAGTGAGTTGAAAGATGTAGAATGTAAATAATGGGAATTGAGATATATTTAAACTATAATAGCCAAAGAAATAGTTAGAATACCACAAATGGTGTACCTTTATCAATGGAAGCAAGGTTCACTTGCTTCTTCAAGGGGGCAACCTCTAATCAAGCAAATATATTATTACAAACTGCATAGGACATCTCACCAATTCCGTATACTTCTTTATATGCAATTTTGTACCTCCTAGGAACATTATAGAGAAGGAACTTTCTAGTAGGTGAAACCTGCTAGAAAAACTTCTTATAAAAAAGAAAATCCACACTACTACATTATGCTTATTTACTAAAGATTTCCTCCTTGCTAACATATCTATCTACTTAATGGGTTAAGGAGGTTAGGACCTTAACACTACATTGTCTACAATAGTTAAAAAATAATCAATAGTTGTCATCTATAGTCAGCCATAACCAAAAAAATTCAACTAAACTCAATGTGACATAACCCTTGATGAAGATCACAATGCAACATAACCATTAATGAATGTGATAGTTTAATATAAAGTTAGCTATAAGATAAGTGTTGTAGTTTGACATAACCAATGATAAATGTCACAATCTAGTGTAACCCTTATGAACATTGAAATGCCATGCAACCATTGAGGGTTGTAGTGATTTGACATAATACTATGAAGATGAATGTGGCAGTATGACATAACCATTGTGGAATGTTGCAATACAAAAAAAACCCATGAGGAATGCACCAACTTGATATAAACCTTAATGAATATTGATAGGCATATATTAGCACATTAATAGCATGGATGGCCTTTTAATGCAACAATGTGACATACTCCTTACTGAATATTGGTACCATATTTAATTTCAATTAACATATATGGTTGATTATATATTTGACGATCATTAAACATAATTGATCATCTTTTATTAGGTTAGTTTTAGTTGACCATAGTCAAACATTGTGATAAATAGTCAACCATTGCAAAATCATCTCTATATAGTTTATTTTAGTTAACAATTATAAAATGTTATTATCAGTATTCAACCATGGCCAAGCATACTCAACGAAACTTTAATGCAACATAACCATTAATGAATTTCACAGTGCAACAAAACCATTAAGGGATGTAGCAATTTAACATAAAGAGGAACAATATGAATGTCACAATGTAACATAACTATTGAGGAAAGTGAAAATCAAACATAATCCTTAATGGATTTTGTAATGCAACATAACGAGTGAGGAATGTCGCAATCCAAAATAACCCATGAGGAATGTGACAATTATACATAATCTTAATGAATATCGATAGTCATATTTTAGGTACATTGATAATGTGGTGGACCCCTAATTCAACAACGTGGCATAACCATTAATGAACATCGTAAAACACCATAATCGTCAAGGAATAATGCAACAAAAGCATTAATGAATACTATTTG